>CM056205.1:45483084-45665584 GCA_029692085.1 Gymnothorax javanicus
AGTTTCAGCTGCATATGAGTGCCCTTCATATACACTCTCAGACCCAACGGTCCCAAACAACAGCTCTGTGATTCCAGAGAGGAACCACTGAAGGCTGCTTCCAGTCCATCGATTTTCCCAGACTTCCTGTATTTTCCTCTTGTATTTTCTTCCTACCTGTGCTTACTCTTTGCTCAATCACTGGGGATTCTAGAAAAAATATTAGATGGAAGAAAAGATGAAGTGAAAATCTTTGGTCTGTAAAATCTTTGGGAGAGTTACTGTCAGTCTCAGGCGTGGGGTTTTAGCGGTAAATGGGAGAGGTAGATTCACAGGTCATTCATATATACGCTTCATGGATCAGGAATGTAAACACTTTAGCAATGGACGGTCTCAGTGTTCCTTAAAGCTTCCTTGGTACAACTTCTTTTCATTTTTGCTCACTCATTTTATGGATTGGACCCTCCTTTACCTCTTGAACTCTGCGATCACGTAGGTAGCATCATCAAATGCATTTGCTTTAATCAAACCTGTGGAACTTTAGGCCCATTCTTGTGGAGATCCAGAGGTTTCCAAAGATCTCAAATATGTTCAGCTAAATTATGGGGAAATGTGTATAAATTGATGCGAAAGATCTGGATATTTTCCATTTGATGTAATTCTGTGGCCATAAAAACATTGCATCCTGAGTTTGAATATTGCATTGAATATATACCGATCAGCCAAAAGATTAAAACCACCTGCCTAATATAGTGAGGATCCCCCTTGTGCAGCCAAAATGGCTGCGTCAAACTGACATCACTTAAATTCTCAAACTGAGGGTTTCCCAGCAGAACATCTCTGAGTATCACACTCCCTCAACCGACTTGTCTTCTTTCCACACTGCATCCTGATGCATTATCTTCCCAGGTAAATGGTGCACACGTACCCAGCCGAAAAACATGATGTGAAAGAAATGGGGACTCACTAAACCAGGTGACCTTCCTGAACTGTTCCAAGTTTTAGTTCTGAAGCTGAGGTGCCCATTTGGAGTACTTTTAGAGGTGGACCATGGTCTGCAACCTAAAAAGTGTAATCCGCAGCAGGGTATAATGCACTTTGCTGTGGCACATTCCTCATGTAAATACTATTGAAAAAAAAAAAATATCGAAACCTTGACATGTGCCTTGACATTGTTATGAGGTAATGAACATTATTTGCTGGATCTGCGAGTGGTTCTAATGTTTTGGCTCACCGGTGTAAGTGTGATGTGCCTTCAGTGAAACGCTACAACCTACATATACAGGATATGAATGTGATATTATCCCACAATATGGAAAAAAAAATGCTTTATCTGACTTTGGACCAATTTAAAGGAAAATTTAAGTAAAAAATTTTAAGTTTAAGGGATTATAATGATGGTGGAGGAGTGTCTAAGGTGAGTGCAAGGAATGAAAGAGAGGAAGTGATAAGTGCAGGATTAGAGTGAGCCCTCTATCCTGCTCAAGTGCTCTTTGTCAGGGAGCATCACTCTTGCTTTGGGGAATTTCATAGTTTAATGGTTCAGACCGATAATATATGGCTCCATGAAGAACTGAAAATAGTGTTACACACACACACAAACACACACACACACACACACACACACACACACACACATACACAAATACGCTAACATGGATACTCATGAAAGAATTGTCACTCTCACTCATTCAGTTGCACTTATTCAGTCACACAGTATATATGTACTCACCATTTCCCTCTCCTTCCTCCCTCTCTTGCACATAAACCTGTATGTCTCTTGTTCCAAAGCCCTCCCAATAATCTCATCTCCTCCCCTCCTCCTCTGTCCTATGTCTCGCTCCCTTTCCCGTCTCATATTCTGTTGCACAAGTTCCTGATATCTCATTTCGCCCTCTCTTTCTCTCACTGAAAAATGACTCGTAATCTCCTCGGTCTCTGTTCTTTGGAAAGCTGTGAGCTTAATATCGGTACATTCAAGAGGATTACTGCTAAGTTTTTCAGCACCAAAAAAGGCTTCCCTGTGCTTTCGCAATGAAAATCTCAGAACTTTAAGACTTCTACCTGGTGGACGTCTGTAGCCTTTGTTGCTCTGTTGCTGTGTTGTCGACTGTGAGCAGCAGAGTTGTGTTCATGCGAGATCTGAATTCAAATTGTTTTTTTTTTTTTTTTTTTTTTTAAATTCAAGCACTTCTCTGCATCTCAGTGAGCAAGCCTGGTCTACTGGAACAAATGAAATGATCCCAAAAGCATAACCCCACCCATTTGTTTCTTCTAGCTGGCTCATTTGTACCAGGCATGAGCAGTAGAGCACAGACATGTGTTTGAATCTGAACAGGAACACTGTTTGTATATTTGTGTGCTCTCTCCTGCTGTGGGCATTCATAATTGACCCGGCTAGCAGCAGCCTAGGGCATGGGTGCAGGCCGTGTTTTAGATCATGGTTTGGGCCGGGGTGGTGGTTATGGTGTGATATGGGCTCTGTACTCCCCTGGTCAGTGGGAGCTTGCCCAAGCCGTGGGAAGCTTTTGGGTGTTGTTGGTTTACGGCCGGGGTCGTAAATACCTCCCCAGCATCTGTGTCAATTTGTGTGACCACAGTGATCACTCTTGTGAGAGCATGAATCAACCCACCCCCACCCAGTGTCACATACACACACACACACACACACGCACTCCTCCAGTTACACACACACAGACACACACACTCTCCTTCAGTCACACACACATACACATACACTACAATGCCCCACATTCTGTTGATTCCTCGCCACTTAAGAGCTGTGGAATTGTCTCTGGTTGGATTATGTGTCTCCCGAAAAAGTTCTCTTAAATCTCTATCTCTAATCTCTATCACTGAGTTAGTTTCTCAGTAAGTAATGTTCAAGCTCCTTAGACTTCGATTATCAGCTTTTTAGTTATGCGCTATTTAAACCCTCAGAGTACTAAATGCAGCTATTGTTGCTCAATGATGTAAGATAACAAAATCAAAGCCGTTGAAAACCTATCATGTGGTGACTTGTTTCTTTAAACCAGCTGCTATGTGATAGGTCTCCAACAGCACAAGCTAATTAGATTTAAATTTTTAAAAAATTTATTTCAGCGCCCTAAGGGTTAATGAGGAATAGATTATCACTACTCTTCACAAAGAATTACACACTGAAACTGGCACAAACATGCAGACAGGTGCACAATCTGATATTGCGTTGGTCCAGAATCAACAAAATAATGTTAGTCCAGGAGTAAGATTATAGTCCACCAATGAATAGCAGCTCTGCTCTGATGACATCATGGAGCTATGAAGGCTTTACTACTCTGTATGGCATGCAGCTAGCAAGAACGTCGGCAAGCAATTTAAACCAGAAAAATCCTCAAAGTTTAGCAATTTCAGACTGAAAATGAAGTGAAAATTATATAAAAGGCAAAAAGTATTATGTTGCACGCTCAGTAAAGGAGGTATAGCATGGTGTTGATGTAGCAGGTATAACAGGAGGTAGATTGGGGTCTTGATATAACAGGTACAGTAAAGGGTTAGAGCAGGGTCTTAATGTATCAGGCTCAGTAAAGGAGGTATATATCACGCTGCTAATGTATCAGGCTCAGTAAAGGAGATGTATATCACGCTGCTAATGTATTAGGTTCAGTTATGGAGGTAGAGCAGGGTGTTGATGTAGCAGGAACAGTAAAGTGGGTGGAACAGGGTCAGTCAGGGTGGAGTACTACTGTGTGTCCTTAACTGTCTGAATCCTGCTTTTCTTACATGAGGAGGAGAAAGGGGCCGTATGAGCTTCTGCCGTCAATCCTTGTGCACCTGGGCCACACACCTGCTGCAAGAGGAACTGTATCACTGCCACTCATCCACACGGTCCTGTCTCAGGTACGGATATCACTTTCACTGCCTCCAGCTATTAGCATTATGCGTCCAAATCACTGCTTTCAAAAAAACAGGCTGGGAAGTGAAGCTGCGAGCTGCTGCAAGGACAACAGTTCAGAAACACTGTTCTAACAACCACCTTCTGTATCATGATTTTTTCAGGTCAGTGTCAAAGGAGTGCTTCTTGCAGCATTGTGTTTTGAAATAAACTACATTTTTTTTCTAAACTATTTCGGATGGTGACACCATCTCTTCATTAAATAACCACTCACATAAAGTCAAAACATTTTGTTCTTTTCAGAAGAAAAACTTGCGGAAGATAACTTTTTGAATGGCGCTATGCAAAATAAATATTGATTGGCTACTTGACTGAGACAAAAGGTTGGCTGGAGCCATGGTATGACAGATAAATGGCCAGTTTTGGCGTTGGACGGCGTTTTCTTGGCAGTTATTTTCAAACACTTCTGAAAAGGCCACCATAAATTGGAGAGAACTTGACAAGAACTGATACTCCCTGTTTATTTTTCGTGCTTTGGAAAAAAAAAACACTTTAAATCCGTAAGCTTGGAGCCTCTGAAAATCAATCTTAGTGGCGTGTGTTGAGATTCATCACTGAGTCTTGTGCATCCCAAAAGTATAACACACATTACCAGTCCAAACATTCACACTGCGCTCTCGCAATCCTCTCGTCTTGAGCTGAGAAAAGCACCAAAACATACTCTTGTGAGAGGCCTCACCACACCACAGAGAGTGTGAACAAAATTATAATGACTTTATCAACATGTAGCGGATTAAACCTATCTGATGACAATCTCTTGAGCTGGATAGGGCCGAATCAATCATTATAAATTAAAAACAAACTCATAATCCCTTTACTCCACTCCCCTGTCTTTGTGTTTGTCCTCATCTCCTCACAAGCAGCTTGTTTATATACAGTATCTGTCCATACAATTATAGAGTTTCATTCAGACATCTGACATCTACTCAGATTGTTTTTGAGTCGTGTTTCCACATGCAATGAAGTATATGGAGTTCACTGCGACACCTCATTTGTTTTTGTAATTCAGTTTGTAATTGGACTGCAATTGCGCACAATTTAATTAATTGAAAGAGCAAGCAGTTAATAACGAATCAAAACCTTGTGAATTGTGTATCCACTGAATGGCAGTAATTAATTTTTTTTTCTTCTTTTGTGGTTCTAGTCTAAGGGTACTTTGGCTTCAGTAATGGAGTGAATCTTTATTAGCTAGTAGCCTCTTTGTTTTATTGGCTTTTCGAGCAAGTTAGCACTTGGGCTGGCATCAGTAATGGGATTGTGAGTTATTTTTTTTGATGAGGTTATCAGCTGTGGGGCTGTGTGGTTGCCCAAAATAATCATGAGATTATGAGAACAATGGCAAGTGTGGTGTAACAACACACATTAGAAGTAACAATGCAGCACCCATTTATATAATGGTCTCAGTGGTAAATTGTATATCAAAGCTAACTGCTGTAGCTACAGCTGCAGGCTTCTTTTTTTATTTTACACCCTCTTTGCCTCGAGTGGGGGCCCCCTTGTGGCCATTTGGAGGTCATGCCACTTTGGTAAAGTTGGCAGGAAAGTGTGACATTCTTTAAGCTCAAAACTTTTTCAGAAGTATTCACCCAGACTTCTCATCTCAAGAAAAGGAGGAATGTGCTTATAGCTACAATGCAAAGTCTTACTGCTGTATATATTCTTACAATTTAGGGTTTTACTCTTTGTGGAGACTTGAAGCAAAATGCAGGTTAACTTTCAGTTCTAGACTTTAGAAGTTATTACCTCTGTCAAGGAGATTATGTTTTCATTCGTGTTTGTCTACCTGTCAACAGGATAACTCAAAAAGTTATGAATGGATTGGTGAGAAATTCAGCAGGATGATAGGCGGTAGTCCAAGGATGAGTTGATTCAGTTTTGGAAGTGATCCAGAAAATATTCTGGATTCTTGATCCGGAGGAAAATAAAATATACCTGAATAGAATGATTGTCCCTCGTTTAATGAACAGATTTCAATTAAATTTCAGCGTTAAGTAGAATTTTCACTTATGTGGAATTGATTACAGTTGTTGCTGATCTGGACAATATTCTTGTGCATCCAGAACCAATAATACTGACATATGGCGTGGCAGAGGTCTGCGCTCTACCAAGTGCCCCTCTAGTATATTCATTTCTGCCAGTTATTTACCTGATACTTTGATTCAAATTGGCTGACAATTTTAGACTAAACAGAGGCCAATCCCATATGTAGCAATGTGGGGTTAAGGGCCTTGTTCAAGGGCCCGACTGCTGCTCTGAACTCTGGTGTGGCTACACTGGGTCTTGAACCACCAACCTTCAGAATCAAGCCACAAGGCTGAGGACCGCCCCATGCGGAGCCGTTTCCCTGTTTTGAGGCCCTCCCCCCCCCCAAACGGGTCCGTTTACTTGTGAGGTCTGAACCCCGGCCGCCGGGAGCGTGAAGCTTCATGCGTTTGCTCCGCACAGCTCCGTTTATTTAGTTGTGTTTATTTACAGTCTCACTGACATCTGCTGCTTTGCTGTCTCTACACCTTACTGTTGGCGGCCGCGTGCGCTGGGGGCGGGATGGGTGGGTAGGCCTCAGATCCCTGGGGGCTGGTGTTTGAATCTCCCCAGGAAAGCGCTGCTAATCTGGGGGAGTTTGGGGAGGGGGGAGGAGAGGTGGAGGTGCGGGGCTGGACGGGAATCCCTTCCACCCTCCCCCCCGGCTCTACGAACACACCACTCACACCACACACACACACACACACACACACTCACACACACACACACACACGTGCGCGCGCGCACACACACACACACACACACACCCTCACCATGCACACATCTCAAACAAACAGTTGCTCCTGTCTTCTCAGAGATCCTGTCTGCCATCAAGTGAAAAGACAAACAGCACAACAACCAATCAAGTAATTCTGCTTCATCACAAGATGATATTTTCCTGGTATTTGTTTTCCTATCAATTTTTCCTCTATATTTCTAAATGCCCAACTCTTCGTCCTTATCACGAGGGACATCCACAAATACCTAACACTTTATCCACTTTGTGAGGGACATCCGCAAATACCTGACGCTGTGTCCAGATCGTGATGGACGTCCACAAGTACCTGATACTGCGTCCACTTTGTGAGGGACGTCCGCAAATACCAGACGCTGTGTCCACATCGGGATGGACGTCCACAAGTACCCGACACTCTGTCCCCATCATGTGGGACATCCAGAAATACCTGACACTTTGTCCCCATTGTGAGGGACGTCCACAAATACTTGACAGTGTCCACATCATGAGGAATGTCCACAGATACCTGATATTGAGCCCTCATTGTGAGGGACGCCTACAAATACCAGACATTGAGTCCTTATTGTGAGGTGTGTCCACAAGGCCTAAATGCTGTGCTTTGCTGAGCATTCTGCAGTTGTATCTTATCTTCCTCCCTCACTCTCTCTATCTCTGTCTCTCTCTTTCACTCTCTCTCTCTCTCTCAGTGTGGGGGAAACAGTCTGAAGACAATGGATATTCTTTTCTTTTCTCTCTCTAATTAAAATCCCCCCTTCAGCCCCTTGCAATCTCCATCAGAATAAAGGCTTTTTAGTTGACATGTAAATGGCAGAAACACAGTGCTTGAGGTGGCGCATCACAAAACCAGAGGGCCTGCTTTGTTCGCTCTGAGATGAGATTCGTAATGGAATTCAAATGCGGCTCAATAGTTTTTATTTTCTGTCAGTTAGAGGCAATTATTTGTAGTTATGTGGTCAGTTCTGGAGGCTACATTCCAAATGAACAAGCTCTGTTAGTGATGCCAAATTTTGGTTAAAATATTTGACTTATTGTGTTATATTTGAAAAACAATATGTTTCTTTGAAATTTCAATTTTTTTTTCCTCTTGCATCCGCTTATAAAAGATGTAGCATATGTGGAATAATGGTGTAAATTGATTTTCTTTGAAAAGGGTTTGTTTATAGACATTTCTTTCGTCCTTTCCATATTTTGGCGGAGGGGAAATACATATTAGTTTTTTTAATGACTTTGTATTTTTGCCGTTTGGAGTAAAAAGCAGGAAAAAAAGCCTTTTATCTCTTATCTCTCCTAGCTGTGTGCTGGAGCTATTTGCCTTATAAGCCCGAAAGTCTTCAGCTTCTAGTCTGCCCTCTGTCCTTCGCCTGTATCTTTCAGCTAACGTGCTTATGCAGCTCTGGCTCTTAAAATCAGCCAATTTATTTTTTTTCTGTTAATGGCATTCATTATTCATGATACTTTATCATCATGATCAGTTTTTATATTTTGCTTTGTTTTCTTTTATGATCTTGTTGTTCTTCTTCTTCTTCTTGTTTTTGCTCTTCTTCTTCTTCTGTCTTAAAACACATCCGTATCTGTCCCCTCAGGCCGGAGTCTCAGGCCTATCTCATTACTGACTGTTATGTGAGCGGTGAGGTGTGTTCCAGCTGAGCTTGCTTCCCCTCCCAGCCCTTCTCAGTGTTCAGTTCTCATGGCCTCCTCTCGCTCCGGGGCTTTTCTTGTGTCACATGCGCATCACCCTTCGCGCAGAGCTTACCTGAGCAGGCAGTCCTGTTAGGTCTCACTCACAGTTTTTTGGGATGGGTCGTGTCTACCAGCAACTTTATCACTGTCACCGATGGTGGGAGCTGTTAAAAAATTGCCCAAACATGTTGATTGTGATATGACCTGTGGATGTGCGGTTAAGTAACCCCTGGGGTGTCGCTATCATGAGTGCGTATATGTTTTCTCTGTCAGTCACAGTGACCTGAGTTTAGGATAAAGCCTGACTACCTTAGGTTGAAAAGCCAAATTTGAAAGCTGATTTTAGCTGATTAGGACGTTGCTATATTGGGGTTATTCTAGTTTTTTGGTGTCACTTCTTGACGTCATGAGGAATTTACACCACTTGCGACATTTAGGCTCTGGCTTTTTTTCACTGTGTGGAGGAAATGGAGAGACGGCACCAAATAAGGGCAGTGGTCCTTAGAGCTGTTTGCCGTGCAGGACTGAGTCATAGAAAGACGTGGTGCGCTTGTAGACAGACAGGACAAGGAAAGTCTTACCTCAGTGTTTATATTCCTGAGAGCAGCAGTAATGTCCTACACTATTGCTTGTTGCTCAGAATAACACTGTCAGCTTAGATGGCGGTATGTGTGATGAGAACACCTTATTTATGCGATAATTTTTGTATTATTAATATCATTACTACTATTATTATTTTTGCGCTCGTAGCTTATTGCTTGCCTGATTTGAGAAAGCAGTTGTTGTGTTTTTACTTCTGCTTAAAGGGGTATTCAGAAGATCTCAGTTGGCCTTAAGAGACTGAATGAGAGGTACAAAGCAAAAAAAAAAAAAAAAAAAAACAAATACGACAAGAAAAAAACCAACAGTGAATTTCCCCCAGAAATGGAAAGTGATAGATAGTGATAGATTTATATCGATTGAGCAATGGATTATTAGATAGCTAAAGAGCGCAAGAGAAATGGTTATATAAAACTTTCCCCACCAAAGTAGTTTTTAGCTTACCGGCCCTATGGGCCGATAAGCTATTGCCGTGGTATGGCGTCCGTCGTCCGGAACATTTTTTATCTTTTTTTTGGCATGATGAATTTTCCTGTAAATTTGCTATAACATACTACTACACCATATCTCCAGACATTCTTTTCGGATTTTTGATTTAATCATTTTTGTCCGTTTTATTGGCGCTTGAAATTTTGGCCCCAATTTTGAAGATAGGAGTGAGAAATTTTAAAAAATCATTTCTGAAAAACTGCACAATAAATTTTTTTTCTAAATCAGGCAATCAAATTACCTTGGTACCGTCAATGTACAGTGCGAGCGCCATTTTGATTGAATCGACGGAAGTGGGTCTAGTGGGGGCACTGTACTTTATGAATATGCAAGATGGCCTGTGGAGGCCAAATGGTTGCAGATAGAGATTAAGTGCGTATTATTGACATATAGGAAGTCATATATGACCTATACATTGGCTATGTTAAAGTTGACCTTAGATGACTTTGAAAGGTCAGACTCCAGGTCAGGGAAAATATTAACCATGTTAAAAGATAGGATTTGAAGTTGAAAAAAAAAACTGTCAGATAAATTTTTTTCTAAATCTGGCAATCAACTCACCTTGATACACTTTATGTACAGTGAAAGTGTCATTTTGATTGAATCAACGGAAGTGGGTCTAGTGGGGGCGCTGTACTTTAACATTGGGTCTTATGGAGAATGGGCAAAATTGCCTGTGGAAGCTGAATGGTTGCAGACAGAGATTAAGTTTGTATTACTGACATATAGGAAGTCTTATATGACCTGTATTTTGGATGTGTTAAAGTTGACCTCAGATGACCTTGAAAGGTCAAACTTGTGGTCAAGCAAAATGTTACAATTTTCAAAGGCTTCTAGGCTTGAGAATATTGAAGATTGAGAACATATGTGTATTGAACACTTAAAGGAAGTCATACATGAACTTTCATTTGGTGGCTTTCAGTGACCCTCAATGGCCAAACTTCACAGTGAAATTTATGACTTATATCAGCAAAATCGTTACAAATAAAGTGTAGGTTTGTATTGGAGACGTATAGGAAGTCATATATGAACTTTCATTAGGTGGCCTTGAACTTGACCTTCGGTGACCTTCGAAGGTCAAACTTCACATAGTAAGATTTCAATGACTTCTATCACCAAAACTTTTACAGATAGACGTTAGGTTTGTATTGTGGGTATATAGGAAGTCATGTATGAAGTTTCATTGGATGACCTTGAACTTGACCTTCAGTGACCTTCAACGACCAAACTATACAGTGAAATTTCAATGACTCATATTGGGAAAATCATTACAGATAGAGTGTAGGTTTGTATTGGAGACGTACAGGAAGTCATATATGAACTTTCATTTGGTGACCTTCATATTGACCTTCAAAGGTCAAACTTGACATTGTGAAAATTCAATTACTTCTATCTTTAAAAGGTCACAGATGGAGCCTAGGTTTGTGTTACTGACATCTAGGAAGTCACATATGAACATTCATTTGATGAAATTCAGCTTGACTGTTGGTGACCTTTGAAGGTCAAACTTGACATAATACAATTACAATGACTTGTGTTGCCAAAACGGTCGCAGATGGAGCTTAGGTTTGTATTAGAGAAATATTGGAAGTCATATATGAACTTTTTCATTTGGTGACCCTCGTATTGACCTTCAAAGGTCAAATGTGACCTAGTGAAAATTCAATGAGTTGTATCACTAAAATGGTCACAGATGGAGCCTAAGTTTGTGTTACTGACATCTAGGGAGTCACATATGAACTTTCATTTGGTGACATTCAACTTGGCTGTCAGTGACCAGAGGGTCAAACTCAACAGTGAAAGTACAGTGACTTGTATCACCAAAATGGTCACAGATTGAGCCGGGGTTTGTATAGAGACATTTAGAACGTAGTATATGAAGTCCATTTGCTGACCTCAACTTGACCTCGTGTGACCTTTAAAGTTCACAATTGACATATTGAATTTTCAATGACTTGTATGCACCAAAACTGCTTCAGAGCCTAGGATTGTGTTTTATTTCAGGAGGCCTTACAAATGTATGTGAACTTTTATTTCGTGACCTTGACATTGATTTTCATTGATTCAAGTGTCAAACTTCACATGAAATTTTCATAACTTTTATCATCACTATAAGACTGCTTGTCAGTAAGCTACAGGACCCTTGGTCCTATTTTTAAGTTTCCAGCCACCGCTAGCATTTTTGCTAATATTCACTAATCTTTTAACACCCCCAGAATATTTAGTTCTATTGATGTGGAAACAGAAAGAATGGAGCTTCTGGTTTTATACACAAGAAACCATTTAATTCCAGCTTGAATCATACTGGTTTTTTTTCTTTTGTTTGTTTGTTTTGGTTTTTTTTTTTACAAACACTTGAATGTTGGTCATTTTCATCCAAAAAAAAAGAAGAAAACTCACATTACGGACAAAAAACTGAGAAAAGCTTATGGATGTTTTGTAAACATTGAACAGCTGCTTTATTTTCAGGTCGTCCACATGTATCAAGGAGCTTCATCACAGGTTGTAAAAAAGCTTGTGATCTTGGAACTTGCCCCAGAAAAAAAAAACACAATTTCTGTCTTCATATGTTGGCGAAGAGCACCAGAGGGCTTTGTTTTTTTGTTCATTTGACCGATTTTTGTCAGGAGCTCTGTAACAGCACCCGCTACCATATAACAGTGAAAACTTTACCTGGCAAAAAATTTTGCCATTGGCTGGGAAAGTGTTAAAATGATAGATGGAGAGATGGATAAATAGATACAGAGATAGAGAGTGAGAAACAGTTCCATAAATGGATCGATAGAGAGAAGGATAAATAGATATATAGACAGAGAGAGAGTGAAAGAGAGAAATAGTTACATTAATGGATTGACAAATGAATCAATAGGTATGCAGATAGCAAAAAGTTATATAAATGGATCAATTGAGAGAATGAAGAGATATACAGATAGATAGAAATGGTTATATAAATGGGTGGATAGAGAGATGGACAGGTAGATATGCAGATCGTGAGAAAGGGAGAGAAATAGTTATATAAATGGATGGATAGAAATGTAGATGTTGAGAGAGAGAGAAATGGTTATATAAATGATGGATAGAGAGATGGATAAATAGATATGCAGATCGTGAGAGAGGGAGAGAATTGGTTATATAAATGGATGGATAGAGAGATGGATAAATAGATATGCAGATAATGAGTGAGAGAGAGACATGGTTATATAAATGGATGGATAGAGAGATGGATAAATAAATATGCAGATAATGAGTGAGAGAGAGAGACGTGGTTATATAAATGGATAGATAGAGAGATGGATAAATAGATATGCGGATAGTGAGAGAGAGGGCGGAGAGGTGTTGATGGGGCTGTGCTGCAGCACCATTTGTCTCCAGTGTGTTGATTGTTGTTGATGGGATGGAGTGGCTGTGCCCCCGCCCTGCTGGGAGGGTCAGTACGGCTGCTGAGAAGGGTCCCCTCACTCCTGGGGGGGCACAGAGAGCAGGCTGAGGACATATGGTGCCCCCTCTGCTCGCAGCCCCCGCCTCACTCAGACCCCTGACACTGGAGAGCTGCCAGCCATCGCTGTCCGTTTGATCGCTGATCTCTGGGGTCAAGTTCAGCTCCGCTCTGAGTTCAGTATCATCGCTCTTCCATGAGTGTCTGAGGGCTGCAATATTACTGCCAAAAAAAGGTCTGTCTGTACTCCAGTCAGGTCAAAATGACCCACTTTCGTTTTTTCCATTTACTTTTATTCCTTTATTTTTTTAAATCTCAAACTCTATGGCCTTGCCTTATTCTCTCAGAGCACTGCGTATATCCCCAAATCAGGAAAAGTTAAATAGAAATCAAAACCGAAAGCAGTGATTTGTAAATTGTCTTTTACCTATATTACTTTTATAACAAGGCAACAGGTCATTATTTGATGTTTCGCTGCATGAATTTTATAGATTTTTCAAAATAAATGCATTTTAATTTTTATTCTTGCAACAAATTTCTGAAAAAGTTGTGACAGTATTCACCGCTTTGTATTGTTTTCATTCCTTTTCTTAACACTAAATAGACATTTAGGGGCTGAAGAAGCCAAGTGATTAATTGTTTCATTTCTAATTTTGTCCTATTCTTCCTACAAACAAGTTTTGTTGTGACATTTTGTGTTTGAAAATGCACCACTTGTTCTCTGCTGGGAACTAGTCGGGTCTGCAGGCAGGTCAGTCCAGCACACACACCCTCTTCTTGCGCAACCATACCATTGTAATACGTGCAGAATGCGGTTTTGTGTTGCCTTGTTGAAATATGCATGCACATCCCTGTAAAAGATTTTATTTGAAGAAATTATATTGCTCTAAAACCTTGATGTAATTTTCAGCATTAATGATGCCTTTACAGAAGTTCAGGTTACCCTTGCCCAGGACACTAACAAAACCTCATACCATGAAAGAGAGTGGCTTTTGGACTAGTTGTAAATAACAGTCTGGATGGTCCTTTTCTTCTTTGCGCCAGAGTGCAGAGTCCATTTCTTCCACAAAAAAAAGACCTGAAATATTGATTAGTTTGACCAAAAAATGCATTTCCTCTGTGCGATGGTCCATGTCAGATGCCTTTGAGCCCAGAGAAGTTGACGGCTCTTCTCAACCCTGTTAACATTCCAGTAAACTGGAATTTGTGCATGTAATGATGTATTGTTGTACAACTACTTGACAAAGTTTACCAAAGTAATCTTGAGTCAATGTGATTACATTACTTGTTGATAAGTGCAGTGCCGTCAGAGTGGGTGGAGATAAGTTTTTCAGCTTAGGCGTACGCCCCTGCTCTTTACGTGCTGAAATTCTTCCAGGATTCTTCAATCTTAATTAAGTTATGCAACATAGGGGGTGAAATATCCAAATTTCTTTCGATCTTTCTTTGAGGAACATTGTTTTTTAAACCTTCAATAATTTTCTCCAGCATTTGCGGGAAAATTGACAATCCTTAGTCCATATCCTGAAGGACTAGGCCTTTCCTGGATGTTATACCAAATCATGATTACAATCAAATCACTTGCTGACATTAATGTTTCAAATCACATAATTATTCACATTTTTAACTGCAGTACTCATCCTAAATTGAACTCATCCAAACCTTTTTGGTATGTGTTGCAGCCCTGAATGGAAGGAGTGGAGATATATTTAGTTATGACATGATGTTGTGCAGACAAAAAATGAAACATCTTGTCCTCATAGTGTCTGCGATGAAATATTAGTCAGGGTAAATTTAGAAGACACTACTCTGTTTTTATGCTCATTTTCCATGCTGTCCCAAATTTTTCTGAATTGGGGTTGTACTTGAGCACATATTGAAGGTGTGTGCTGCACATTTGTTTCAAAAAAGAGAGCAGAACACAGAATAGCCGATATTTAACTCTTAGAATGCCACTTAAAATCCAATTTTTTTGCACTTAATTGGAATATCCTGAAATGTTATCAGTTACTGTTGACTTGAAAGAGATGCCTTATTCTTGCAATGAGTCAGATTACCTCAGCTCATTGGTAGTATTTTTCTCTTATTTAGCCAAAAAGTAGTGGTGGTCTAAATGTAATCATAAAGTACAATGTAATTATAAAGAGATCTACTCATTTTTAGTTTTTAACTCTGTCTCTCTGCTGTCCACTTCTCTTAATTGCAGCAGCAAAGACACTAAGACCATCTGGGACTCTAAGATGTCTTATTCAAGCAATATCACACAAGAGGGAGTGATGTTGTTGCTGAATATCATCACGGCTGTGATGCCGTCTTAGGCGGCCTCGTGCTTTTATACAACAGTTCTACAAATGCCACTTATTAGTTGACAGCAATAAACGACAACAGATTATGATTTATTTGTTTATATAATCAGTTATGCGGCTTCACAAGCGCAAATAATTCCACAAATGGATTGGGACTTGACCGTTGCTAACAATGTGGCACTAAGTTTGTGGTTGGCAGTTAACGGTTGGAACCACAGACTGTAAATGGACGAACAATGTTAGTTGCTAGCAACTATGCTTCTGGGAAATGCACTCCGGGGTAGTAGAAAGGGCACAAAGTAGAGCATAGTGGCGTTTCAGCCAAGCTTCGGCTAACACCATAAGCCCCCGGGGTAGCGTGCATCTCAGTTGTACGAAAAGAATAGCGAACAACCCGTATTAAACGTACAGAACTGTAAAGTTGCCCATGTTCTCGCCACTCGATTTTACAGTCGATGCATTCGACATGCTTCTAGCTCGCCGCCAGCTAACTTGTTTGTCAAATATTTAGTCTGTGACAGAATAGGTCAATCAGAGAGAGATGCCACACGAACAAGCTGAAAGGCATATTGCCACCTATTGTAGCGGAAACGGGCATACTTCGGTCAATAAATCGAATTTCGTCTTGCACATGTATACTATGTTGGTATTGTGTGATCGTCCGAGTGTATAATATAGTCTTGAAAAAGACTGTTGTTGGCATCTGACGTTCCCTACACCATACAACAGACTAATTAATGATTTAAAACACACCTGCAACACAATGAGTAACGCCTCCACACGCACCTGACATTCATTTCAACAATATTTCTGATTGAACCAAACGTATAAATACCGTCTTTGTCTGTTCGTTTCCTCACTCTGAAGATGACTTCCGCTCAGGTTGTCGAAACATCAGATGCCAACAACAGTCTTTTTCAAGACTATATTATACACCCGGACGATCACACAATACCAACATCGTTTACACCTGGGTTCAAACCATTCACTCTCACATGTATACTGGGACAAGGACAGTAGTCCGATTGCATGGCTTAATCAAGCTATTACCGTAGCTCGACTTAACTGTGTATGTAAACGTACTGATTGACACTTCTAGCTGGTTCTAGTGTGTGGTCCGTAGTTTGTCATTGCTAGTTTACGGCTGGTCTAGGCTGAGCAATCTGGTAGAGTAGTCTGGTGATCAAAGTGCTGGACTTGTTCACTCTGGGATGCTCAGTTTTAAATGTGCTAGAAGGCTAAAGCTTAAACATACTAATGCAAATTTTCAGCAGGGCTGTTAGTTCACACGTAGTGTAAAAACTGAAGACTGTTATAATTACTGACTTTACATCACGATGATAGGTTTGATAGGTTTATGAGAAGTATTGTCTCTTTTGATTAGTTTACGTCTTGCGAGCTTCCCTTCACTATTCCTATTCATGTTTACCCCTCCTCACCTGTGTTGATGTATTTATACTCCCTACTTTGCATTTGGATTGTCACTTGCTACATGCCCTTTAGCAACCAGTCAGTATTTGCTAGGAATGCTCAGCTCTGGCGAGGTGCTCACTCCATCTGGCAGCTGTCCTGGAGAGCCATTGGCCGGGCACAGGATATGCCCACACCCTCTCGCCTGTTACATCTGAACTGAACTGTGTCATTCTGCACTGGCCTCCATCCCTCTGTCTTACTACATTACTATCAATAGACCCAATTACTAGCTTGTACTCCGCAAATGCCTCCGAATTTGATGCCTGGTCAGGATCATTACAGAAATCATGATCTCTCTGCTATGATTCAGGCAGAAGAAAACATAACAGAGTATTATTAAGACAGTAGGTTGCTTTGCTTACTAATGCAGGAGAAAGAATTGATACAGAATGTGAGTTCGGAGCCCTCTCAAGTACCGGAGCTCTCTCTATTTGATGAATGCCTGTCTGAGGTTCTCTCTTGTTCTACCTCTCCCTCACACTTGTTCTCACTCTCCCTCTTCACCTTCTTTACCTCTTTTGTCAGTGGTTTCTTTTTCTCCTGCAGAGTAGAGTTTCCACTGTCATTGGTTACTCTATCATCTGCCATTTTTGTTACTGGGAATGACCACCAATAGCTATCCTATCCTTGTCTTGGTTGCGCAGTGGTTGATGCACTCATTTGAGCCATATATTGGACCATTTTTCCTAGGAGATGGTTCCCAGTGGCCAATAGAATTGTAAAGTGAAAGCGAGGCTTATAGGGAACCAATCTAAATGGCAATTAGATTTACACTCTGCAATCAACATTTACCTCATAATGATAAACTGAAAAAAAAATTGATCTATTTCCCCTTCAGAAGAGTTGAAGGATCCAGTAAATGACGGCTAAGTAAGGTAGATGACGGTTGACCTTTGACCTTTATCTGTATTGCTACTTGGCGTCCGTGTGATCCTCTGAGGCGATTGAGAGCTTCTCGTGTGGAACGGAAGACCTGGAAAGGCTGTTTTCCACAGAACAAAAGAGCCTCTGTAAGATTCAGCCTGCTTTTCTGATTTCTTCTCAACGGTTAGCTCAGCCATGCAGTTCAGCTGTGCGTATGTTAGTGTGTGGGCGCAAGTTTGAGCATGTGTGTGCACGCTTGTGTTTGTATGTGTGCGTGTGTGGTTTGTGCGCGTGGGTGCATGTGTGTATGTGTGTATGTATGTGTGTGTGTTTTTGTGTGCGTGTGTATGTGTCTTTGTGTGTGTGTATGTGTTGTGTGTGCACTTGGGTGTATATGCGCGCGTGTGTGCGCCATGCATGTGGGAATGTGTGTGTGTGTGTGTGTGTGTGTGTGTGTGTTTGTGTGTATTAACATTCAGACTTCCTCTGAGGAGCTGAACTGAGGTCAGAAATAGAGGAAGTACTGCAGAGTTCATTGGCAGGCCTTTGCTTGGTGCGCAAATGTGGAAACACTGCCAAATCTGTTCACTGTCAGGTTGCCAGGTAACCCCGTGAGTGACAGGCCCACAGACGAGGCCCTCCTTTGGTCAGGCCTGAAATATGACAGGAAATGTATCTCATGTGGCCACAGATCTGGCACAAGTGTTCCAAGCACTTTGTATTTGACAGATCATCCATTACCACTGAGGAATATTGTCCCATTTCGGGGCCCAGAGGTCAAACACTGACTTGGGAAACTCCCTGTTTCAACCCCCTAAGCTGGATGGTGTGAATGTACATGTGCAGGGACTAATACATTATCTGAACAGTTATACACTTGAAAACCTCCCTCCTGACGATGTGGTTGGTCTTTTTTTTTTTTTTTTTTTAATAAATTACTCACCTGCCTGTGCTTCACACAAACGTGTAAAATCCCGAGCCATTTTTCAAAGCATAGGCTGCAGCCGTAGGAAAGCTGCATTTTTTGGCACCTGTGTTATTGCGGGCTGTTACATTGTGAAGGCGCTTTTGAATAGGTTGGAGAAATACAGCCTTGCCTTATATCAGATGGCATTGTCTGCTCGTTTGCACTCAGCTTCCATGTTGGCAATTCGATGTGATATCAGGCTGGATGAAGGCTGCATTTCTCGGCTGTTTTTGAAGGCCTTCACAATAGAGTACGCAGCAATGACACAGCAGCCTAGAAATGCTGCCTGCCGAGGCTCCAGCTTATGCTTTGAGAAACGGCCCTGGGGTTAGAAAGCAAACGTCCTTCCATTTTGTTTCCTACTCACCAACTGTCAGCCAGCTGATTTCACCAATTATGTCTGCCTGCTGGTCATAGGATTATGCCGGTTAGCAAATCCCAGTTCATTGGGAACAAAATGCTGAGGGGAAAGTTTCTGTCTTCCGCTACAGACCTATCTGCAGCTTCACGTTTCAAAGCCACGGACTTGCCCCGAAATATTTAGCAGGTTTGTGGATTTAATCGATGAAAAGCCACTATTGAAGGTTAATTTGGGGACTCTGTGGAACATAACAGACCCCCCCACACTTCTTTTCCCCTGACGGGGTAACAGAACCCTGTACTGCCCCTCTGCACCGAGAGATTGATACAGCCATGTGCATTTAATTAGTGGAGGGGGAGGTGGGCAAGACGCATCATTTCCTTTGAAGCACAAAATGGACAGATAATCAGACTTCTTCCTGTCCTTCCAAAGTGGAGAGCTGGTCTTGTTATTAGATTGTTTTGCTTGGCAAATGTCCTCGTCTGAGGTGACTGAAACAGCTCATGTTTTTACATTCTCTAGCAAATTAACCCAGCTGTGACTTAAAGGAAGAAAATCTGGTTTAGTGTTAAGAGTTGAGGCAGTGTCAGAGTAAGACCTTCTGCTTTCTAGAGCAGTATATATCATAGGCAGTATTGCAATGCACACATACACATCTTATCAGTTCCTTTTGGAAATGCATACTTAGAAACACATACACACATAACTACTGCACCTCTCTGCACTGATACATACATCCTGTGAGGTCCGCAAGTATTTAGACAATGGCATAATTGGAACTCCTGCATTGTTTACTTAACAGTTGCTGTTACAGTCTGTGCTTTAATTTGTGGGAATTTACGTCCACATCATATAAAACATGTAGCTATTGCAGCCCGTTTTCTGTTCTGTGGCTGTCCGAATATATTGGTAGACTGCTATGAATATTTATACATAGCGCCTATGTCTGTATGTACATACATTTTGTCTCATATAGATGCTATTTTTTTGTAATCACTGCTCATAATCAGATCATCTTTAAAAGAGAGCTCTTCTACTGCTAAATTAGCTGTGATTAATTACCCAATGTTTTCTTGTAGTAGTTTGGCTCTCAACGCCCCCCGCAGGCCATAGAGGGAACTGCGCCCAGGTGTTGTCACCTTCGACTGGGACAAACAGACCAAATGGGGAGGTGAGTGTATGGAGGGGAGGTGTGGAAGGCAGCACCTGGGGTGCTTTACAGAGGCGTGTGAGGGGAAAGACTGAGAGGAACCGGGCTGTTTTTATCCTTCTGTCTCTAAAGGGTGATACACAAATGTTGGGAATGTATTGAGAAGAGCCCGTTATGGCTCGCACCGAGAGCGTATTCCCTTCAAAAAAAGCCTTCAAACTTTGTTTGCCTGTTACTTTGAGTGAATTAACAGAGGAGGCTGTGAACTATGGCGCTAACCAATTAGCGGCACAATGCTCACAATAGACAGTGTAGTCATAATGTGATTAGTGCACACAAGGCCTTCAGAATACATAGGGTGCGACAAGCTAAATTTTCTTACCCCATGGACAAATCTAGGAATGAGTCAAAATTGTCTCTCATCAGTGCAAGGATTTTTTTCTGAGAAGAATGGTTATAGAAATTTGTGTTTTAATTCTTAATACAAAGTGAAAATGCAATGTGGGGTTGCTGAAAGAAAGAAATGTAAGAAAAAGGTACATGCAAGTACGTGCTGCTAGATAACATCCCTAGATAATGACAAGGTTATTTTAGTGAATGTGACACTTAGCGGAATACTGCTGCCAATCCTACCACATGTGATCATGGACGGTGACCAACTGCTTCCATCTTGTACATTGAGTGTGTGGACTTTATGAACATCAGGGACCACGATGGAAATAAGTCTTGGACTTTTTTGTGTTATCCCTGCCAATGTCTCGTACACGTGTAGACTGTTTTTATTATTAGCACTTGTATTTGTAATTGTCAAATAAACTAAACTAAACTAAAAGAATTCCACTTTTCAAGCCAACTTTAAGTTGGAACTAGCTAGTATTTTTTCCGTGAGAGTAAATGAGTTAGTCGTGGTATAATACTGAAAGACGCGTTACAACAGACGGTTTTTATCTGTGTAACTTACTCTGAGCTGAATTGATCTTAGCAGTCATGGTGCCGAGGCCCGCAGTCATTAGTGCAGATAGCGATAGCGCCTTGATGTCTGCTCAGAAAGTCGCGCAGTGGCGCAGACCTCTTCCGCGATCCCCTGGGCTCCTGCGTTGCGCTTGTTTAAGGCTGCGTTTGAGTAGCCGCCGCCATAGTGATGGGGTTTTGCTCGCTCCGAGCTCTGAGTTTTATTCACAGAGGTGCGGCTACGTGCCTGTAAAAGCGATGAAACGAATGGGGGGCTTGAGGTTGGGTAGGCAGTGCATCATACTGATATTCTCTTCTTACCCAACATTATCTCCAGGGCCTTGATGTGAGCCTGTCTGTCCAGGCAGAATATGCAGCTGCGGGGCTGACTGGAATAATTATCGCTCGGCTAACCCTCCCCGAGTGCCCACTGTGGTTTCCCCCTGAGCCAAAATGGAGGGAATGAACGAACACCATTGTAGACAACAACAAAAAAAATGTTGCAGCACAAGCCGTGTTAATTAAGAGACGTGCTGGATCTTTCATCTCTATGCTAATGTGTGGGTAAATATTTTGATTGACTTTAGATGTCTGTGTGTGTGGCAGGAGATAGGAGGATCAGGAAGGTACAACAGCTCCCCCCATCCCCCGCTCAGTGATTGGTTATACATGGTCATGTGACTGGCCAGGGGAAGGGGGGTAGACTTCAAATCAAATTTTTGCTCTCTCAAGTAAAAAAAAATCTGCTCGTTTTAATGGGACTTGAGAAATAGAATTTCTCCTCCCAATTCCCAGTCCGCTATAAAAAAAGAATATTTTTTAAATAAAAATTCATTGTATTTGCAGCAGTGAAAGTGAATTCGGAGGGGGGGAGGAAATTAGCTTGATTAGTAAAAAAATGGCGTCAAAATGGGAATTGATTTTCACACCGATTCTTTGAGTACAGGATTTCACACACCAGCGTTACAGGTCAGTTTGCTGTCACTGACTCATGAAAATAACTGCTCCTGCGGAGACAAACAACACTGAGAGGCCAGAGATGTGCTCATATTCTCATTCTGCCCGTGCAGTGTGGAGCAGGATTATTGGCAGGCTGGATAACCGTGAATGGGCATTCTGAATACTAATAAAGTAAAAAAAGGCTGTTGGTAATAAACAACACATTTAATGAGCATATGGAGAAACTATATCTTTTCCTTGCAGTACATTTATTCTCATGTTTCAATGCTTCTCATGAAGCATTCTCATTTTTCATCTCAATTCTGTACTGCATTGTTTATCATTTTTGTTTTTGTCACGTTTAATGATGCACATGAAGCCAGAGCACTTCATGCAGTTAAATACTGTACATTTGGATGGGAAATGTAGCCTATTTTGTTCCCTAAAGTTTAATTGCTGCGCTATTTAACTATTTAGAAAGACTTTAAATGCAAAGGGTGTTGGGGGGGTCAGATTGCGCAGACATGCAGCTGGGTGTTTTCTTAGTTTATTTTCTCTAATGACTATGAGCAAAATGGCTTGTATTCTTTTTTTCTTAAATGAACTGTCACAATTACTATGCATGCTCAGGACTTACATCCTAACAAAGTGAATCTGCTTGACTGCAAGTCATAATCTGACTCCATCCTTGCCAATCTATCTTCGTTTTGCATAGTATTTATACACTTTAGTCATTTAGTCACTCTGGCATTATACTTTTTATATTAAGGAGCTTTCTATGGAAATTTGAGGATTCAAAGGTCTATTATAAGCTTTAGCCAAGGGTTATGAAACATGTAAGCTGGTTACCATCGCCAGTAATCGTAGAAGAAAAGTACCTTCTAGATTTTTACTTGCAGTTGAGCGGATTTACTTTGTTCAAAGTTGTGAGCATGCGCAGTAATGGTGACACAGTTCCCTTAGGTTCAGTTCATTGCAAGGTCAAAGATGGGGAAAGTTTGACATGTATGTTGTTATTTCCCACTTTATCCATAAAAACCTGCAGTGTTGATAATGGGGTGTACATTATCATGCCTGATTTTGGCTCTGTCAGTGGTGGGTAGGAGCCTGCTTAGGTTCTGTTGGAATTCAATGGTTGGATTTACAGTTACAATCATACCACTTACATTTACTTGACTTAGTCCTGGCCACCATCTGGATGAACAATGCTGATTGATGGATTGGGGCAGTTCAGTGGTTTTTCTCAAGTCTGAATGTCTATGGGAACAAGCAATTGTATGTGTTGTGAGTTCAGTCATGACTGTTTGTTAGTGTCTGTGTGTGCTTGTGTCAGTATGTATGTGTGGATTTATGTGTGATTGTGTATGCATGTGTATGCATTTCTTTGTGTGTGTGTGTGTGTGTGTGTGTGTGTGTGTGTGTGTGTGTGTGAATGCTGTGTGTATGTATGTGTGGGTGCTGTGTGTATATATGTGTATGTGTGGGTGCTGTGTGTATATATGTGTGCGCGTGAATGTTGTGTCTATATGTGTGGACATGTGAATGCTGCATGTATATATGTATTCATGTGGGTGCTTTGTATGTATATATATGTGTGTGTGTGTGTGTGACTGCTTTGTGTACATATGTGTACATCTGAGTGCTGTGTGTGTATGTGTGTGTGTGTGTGTGTGTGTGGGTGCGTGTGTGTGTGTGTATGCGTACGTGTGGGTCACCATTTGTCAGGGTCACAGCTGCCTCTTGCTCGAGTTGCCGTAAGCCTGTGTGAGAGAGTTGTCCCATGTTCTGTGTGTGTTATAATACATGTGAGTGTGTGTGTGGTGATCCCGAGTTCTCCAAGATTAATCAGTGACTTATCAGGCTCTGGCTTAGGAGTGTTAATGTTCTGGTGAAAATCTTGGGCTAAGTGCTATTGCGGGCTTCGAAACGCATCGCCCGGGGGGAGCAGCCTCTTCGCTGTTCTGCGTTATTCCGTCTTCTCTCCCTTTAAACTCTGGCGTTCAATAGGGGTGCAGGGTCTAAATACATTTATAAATAAATAAAGACTTAAAACATCAGTGTTTAGAAAGAAACCCGAAGAATGTCTTCTTGTCAAGCAGCATGGTACAGACTTAGTTTTTAGATGTACGGGAAACAGCAATGATTGATATGTTTAAAAAAAGTGAAAATTTGATAAACTCTCAGTTTGTGTGAGCTTGTGTGTGAACTTCAACATTTTTTCAGAGAAAGGTTGATAATCAAATTTTTCTGTCAACTCCTGGAGCTTTAGGACTCAGGCGTTGTTTATAGGGGGGAAACCGCCATACCTTTTGCTGTTCAGGATTTTACATTTCAGTTAAACTGTGGAAAATGCTTTTGTATGAGTCAGAAAAATCAGTGGGCGAAAACCATTTACCGCCAAGGAGGTCGTGTGATGGATGGTGTTTGTTGGACTGTTGGTTCGTTAGCAGGAACACTGAAACACTGCTAGCCCAAATTTCATGAAACTTGATAGAAGGGTGTAGCTGGGCCTATGAACAACCAATTTACTTTTGGAGCAGATCCAAATCACAGGACGAATACAGTTATTTTTCACATTCAGTAACATTAAGTCATACAGCATTTGGCTGCCAAAACGGAATTAATCCCATAAATCCTAACATCCAGTAGATAACAGTAAATTTCATTAGTGACAAAAAACTCCCAACTGTAGACATGAGATGGCTTCACTAGCAGATTTGCATATCATTGAAGAGTGAACTCTTGGCCGGTAAATATTTTGAAAAATTTTAACTGAAACGTCAGTGCATTGGACTTCAGGACAATGGCCCCTTACTTGAGCACATTGCAGATGAGAACTGTGATAATCAGGTTAAAGTCGAGACTGACTGGTCAAGGTCAAGGAAACTGCTTTATCATGTCGGTCGCTTAGCATGAAGCTTTGCATGTCTCCATACCAGGTCTTCATGGCCTCACTGCTGGATGCCAAATGGAGGTGTAGCATTGGAATAACTTTCAGCACCCCCTGGTGGCTGCATCGGTAATGGTCAGCAGTCTGTATGTGGTATAGGGTCATGATATGAGGACAGGTTGAGTGGGGTTATAAGAGGATGTTGGGTCAGGAGTAGAGAGAGGAGTCGCTGAGATTCAGGAGTCAGAGCCTGTGTGCCACCCGGTCCTGTGGGAGCGGATTATAGGCTGGGGAAATGAAGGATTAGAGAGGGACAATATGGCCGGTGTTCTGTTTCCTCTCTTTTTTGTGCCTTCCAGAGTTTCTCTCCTTCTCTCCCTATCCTTCTGCCCTCTCTCTCTCTCTCGGTCTCTCTCTCTCTCTCACTCAATCTGTCTCTTACTCTCTCTCTCTCTGCCTTTCTCTCTACCTCCCTCTCTCTTGTACTCTTTCCTCTCTCCCCGTTTCTCTCCCTCTCTCACTTTATCTCTCTCTCTCTGTGCTCGGCGAAGAGCGTGCCAGTACACTGAGATCATTCTCAGGATGGGACTTATAGTTTATTAGTTGCTCTTCTTTCTTACTATATCTATCTGTCTCTTCTGTGCTCTCTCTCCCTCACTCCTGTCTGTCTGGTTTAGGGTTCCCTCAGCTCTTCCTCTGTGGTATTTCCTGTGGGCTGCACTTGTCCTGGGAATGGATAGTATAGCACAGGGGTGGGATGTGTGTGTGTGTGTATATATGTTTGTGTGCGTGTGTGCACGTGTGTTACGTGTGTGTGTGTGTGTATGTTTGTGTGTGTGTTTGTGTGTTACGTGTGTGTGTGTGTGTGTGTTTGGTATGTATCTCCCCTCCAGGTGTACTGTGTTGATTTGCAGTGTGAAGCTCTATACACTGGGACAGCACTCTCTCTCTCACTCCTGAGCAGAATAGCAGTAATGAGTGTTTCACTCTCCAGCAGCTCTGGGTATAACACACATCGCTGTTCTTCTTATTTCATTGCATCATCTGAATATAACCTCCCCAGCGCTACAGTTAGCATTCGCCTCTTCTCTGCACTGTCTGTCACCCATCTACTGCCTCGCGGTTAGCATCTACAAATCTCGCTCTCTCTCTCTCTCTCTCCCTCCTCCTCATCTATTTTAATGTAGTTCACTGCCAAAAAACAAAAATACCTGTCAGTTTTGACAAGTGTTTGTGTCTCCCAGTCAACATAATTATATTTCTCTTATTTTTTATTTAATTGGAAAACTGTAGTGCACTCACAAGATAAAAACTAGGTTGGTTGACTGAGTGCTCAAATCCCCAAACATCTGATTAGATTCCATAAAGTCAGTAATACAATGAAGATGAAAAAAATAGCAAATACAAAAATAAAAACATCATTTTCTCCACTGTTGAAAATTGACTTAAATTCTTAGTGAAAAAATAGGCCTGTTTTGGACTCTATTTGTAAGGAACTTCAGCTAATAGCACAGAAAATTAAAAAACCTTTTTATATGCCCTCACCACTGGATGGGCATGTATTACAGCCGCCCCTGTCCATCGGTCAGTCTGTCTGCCAGTCTGTCCACAATTTGTGGTTCTCACTCTGCAGACTACAATTTTTTGTTGGGATTCTTTTCATTTTTGTCTTATGGGCCAATGGTGATATGAAGAGGATCCCTGTCGATTTTTGTGATGATTTGGACATATTTAGTCAAACAACATGTCATGGACAAGGCAGCCATGAGGGCATATTACCACGATTTGTGTGGTTATCTTATTACCCGGCATAGTGTGGACAGGCGGAACCTGCATTATGACAGGATCACTGATTGAGTACGGTACAGTTAAGGTCATAAACGGGCTGGTCTCTGTGGTGCGGTCGGGATGCCTGGTTCACATTGGCAGGCTGAGGGAGCGTTTACTCCCCTCTGAGTCAGGAGGTGTTCCTCCACACCCCACCCTCTCCCTCTCACTGGCTGGCACACCCTCTCCCTGCACCCCCGCACCCCCCAAACCAGCTGTCTTCCCTCCCTAATACCCATAATCCCTCACTGCCCCCCCTCCCCCCCAGACTGGAAAGGGTACACGGTAAAGGGATGTGAGTTCAGCTGGTGATTTCCAAAACTCTGCTGTAATAAGGTCTTTAGTCCTGTAATGAGACGTAAAAACCTCCTTCCCTCTATTAAATTGTTGCAAATGACTCTTTGCCTGGCAAGTGAAGTGAATTCAGTGGTTTTACCTCAAAGGCGAAGGCTGAAAGGAGTAAAAAATGAGTCTCACCTCTTTGCCAAGATTTTTGTGTTTGCTTATGAAGTAATAGAGGCGAGAGCAGGGCGTTGGGAGGGAATACTGAAGTTGAAAGGGCTCCTCCCCACATTTTGGGAAATGCTGAATTAATAATGTCATTTTGTGCTACGACATCATGATTTAGCCTCTGTAGAACTTAGAGGCCTTTGGCCAGAACATTAGGAACAGCCCCTGGGTCTCACTGAGGATCGTCCACGCGCTTGCGGCCAGGTGTAGCTCTTGTGGAAGCAGATTTGACAGTGCAGTGAGACGTGGTGGACAGATGGGGCCTTGGTGTAAAATTGGGGCCGGTCAGGAGAGATGGTGTGGTCGTAGGGCACGGCTGTGCGATTAAGCAAACACACTCGGTGTGGTGTGAGGGTTTGGGGTGAGCATCTTACCCCCTTAAAATGGCCTCTCTGCTGCTGGAGGCCATTAATCATGCCACATCTCAGTCAGCAGCCAGAACACTGTGTTCCCCTTTAATAGCAATTTACTGTATACTCCACCAAGAGCCGTGTGTACAGGAAAAACTGGGGACTCGTGTGTGTATGTGAGTGTGAGTGTGTGTTTGTGTGAGTGTGTGCGTGTGCGCACGCGTGTGCATGTGGTCTTGTACTTCCTACAAAGTGAGAACCAAAAAATATTTTTTTTTTTCTACAGAGTGGGGACATTTTTGGTAAGTGAGGACATTTTCATGTGTCCTCACAACTACATAGGCTAATTGTGACTTATTAGTTTAGGTTAGGCATAAGGTTAGAATTGGGGATAGGTTAAGGTTAGGGTAAGGGTTTGGGTTAGTTGTGAGTTGCTTGTTGTTAAGATTAGGAAAAGGCTATCAAAGCACACAAAGAATAAATGGAAGTCAATGTAATGTCCTCACAAAGATAGAAGTACAAGGATGTGTGTGTGTGTGTGTGTGTGTGTGTGTGAAAGAGTGCGTGTGTTTGGATGTTTGTGTGTGTGTGTGTGTGTGTGTATGTGTCAGTGTGTGATTGCGTATGTGTGGGTGTGTGTGTGTGTGTGTGTGTGAAAGAGTGCGTGTGTTTGGATGTGTGTGTGTGTCAGTGTGTGATTGCGTATGTGTGGGTGTGTGTGTCTGTTTCAATATGGACTGCCTCTTTTTTTTGTGATGATTATGTATAAGGATGAATTTATGTAACACTCACATTACTTATGAAATCCAAAGACACACTCAAAGATGGACAGAAACACTCACAAACACACACACGCACACACACAGACACACACACATAGAAGCACGCTCAAACACATGCATTCACAAAGAGACTGTCTGGCTTTAATGTAGAGGACACTGAGGATTGTACTGTTTAAACAGTGTGAATGACTGATTTGAAATTCCTCAGCTCTGCTGAAAGTTTGTTTTGAATGATGTGATTTTAAAAAAGAGCTTTTTTTCTAATGCCAATAAAAAACTGACACATAGAGATTCCATTTTAAATCTTCAGAAAGGCAGTTGTGTTTTATCTCCTGGTGAAGCGAGATTACAAAATATCAGTTTGAGAACCAGACTGCAATTAGAGGAATTTACAGATGACTGGTTGAATTGTCTTGAATGTTCTTATTTATAAAAATAATGCTGTTCTTAAATGAATGTAAACTAAAAAAATCAACAAACAGAGATGACATTCTTGGTATCTGGAGAGTCTGTTAGGTTTTATCTCTTGGCAGGCTGGCCACATCCAGCTCATGAGTGTGAGAGTCAGACAGTAATTAAATTAATTTAAAGATTACTGTGTCTTTGTTTGTGCTTGTGTGTGTGAGAGATTGTGATTGATAAACAGGGTCTAAATGAAAAGCTGAAGCTGATAAGAAGGAACAAAAGGACAGAAAAAAGAATCTCGAACAGCGTTACGGCCTCCACCCTTACTCTTAAATTAGTGTGCTCCTAATCTCTCCCAGCTAGAGCCAATTTGGCTAATAATCCTATTAGCTGCTGTCTCTCTGGTCCCAGATTAGAGGCAGACTTCCCAGAATCCACTGAGACTATCACCCCTCCTTCCCCACTGTTTCACCTTTCTGCAGCTGAGGTGGAACAGCCCAGAGAAATGTGTTTGTTTGTTTGTTTGTTTATTTTCATCTCTGCTGACTGAAACTGAAAATTATTCTCTGCAAATGTAATTCACAAGTTTTAAATGGTTTTGTGAGTTAAGTCGTCTGTGGAGACCTCTTTTGCTGGAAACATCAGATTTCATTCCCTGTTGTACCGTTGAGTGTGCGTTCGTATGTCTGTGAGTGTGTTCTGGTATATTTATGTGTGCATGGGGGAGTTTGTGTCTGAGTTCAAAATGTGCCTATATGTGTGTCTGGGTGGTGTGTATGTGAGATGTGTGTGTAGCATGGGTTTATGGTAGGTGCTTGTGAAAAAAGTGTGTGTCTGTGTATGTGTCATGGCCTTGTATTTTTGTGCCCTTATGTGAATGTGTGAGTGTGCCTGTAGGATGGATTTTTTTGTTTGTGTCACTGTATTATTTGTATGCATGTTTGTGTGCTTTTGTGTGCATTTTTGTGTGAGTTTTTGTGTTCATGTTTGCGTGTTTGTGTTTTCTGTATACATGTTTGCGTGTGTTTTTGTATACAAGTTTGTGCATGTTTGTGTGTGAGACAGGTTATCATTTCTCTACTCAGAACATTTGTGCTGAACACTCTCTAGTCACATGACCCCAAATTGAGCTGCATTGTCTCTTTTTTTTTCTTTTTTTCTTTGTTTCCGCTTCAGTCGTGCAGCTCAGGAGATTCTGTGTAGCTCCTGCTCGGGTTAGCATGCGAGGCTACTGAATGGATGACTATTCTGGGTGGGAGGAATTCATCAAACTAGCAGACAGAACCAGCTTCGTGCTTGGGCTCTCACTCAATACGAAGACACTGACATTGACAGCCAGTGTGGGTGGCTTATAGCAGTAGCCTCTACTGACTTCAGTGGAATGTCATTGTATACTTTTGTTAAATAAGAAACCTGCTAATCAACCATGGGTGTGGAAGGTGTTATTGTTTTATTGGTGTTTTCTGCAGTCTTAAGCCAGAGGAAGCACTCTTCAGTCTCTTGCAGTGAGAGAGTTTGGGCCTAAAAGCTGAAGCCCATTGGGGTGGATGGGGGGAGTGAAGGAACATACCTGCCAGCAGTCGGCTTTATCAGTCATCTGTCACTGGAGCAAGAAAGTGGCAATATTAGCCTAACTGAAGCTGGATTGAGCAGCGTTTTTCTGTACTGTTACCAACTCTTGCAGTTGGTAACATTACTGTCATTTTGCTGATACTTTTATCTAGAGGGACTGAGAGTTGGTTTGACTTTGCAGGATCCAGTGTAACCTGGAGAAATTTGGAGTTAAAGGGCCTTGCTCAAGGACCTAATGGCTGCACTGATCTGACAGCATCTCTGCACTAGGGCTCGAACCGCTAGCCAACCGAGTCCTTCACGTTCTCGCCCCGAGGCCAGCGACCATCGACTCACAACCCTCACGGGCCATGAGCTGATGGTTGCCCACCCTCCCTTTACCTGGGAGTCAGATATGAAGACCTAATTACTTAATTATCCAGGAGAAAAGAAATCCAGGCTGGATTTGGATTAGAGGACCAGATTTGGTGATCCTTACCTACAGTCTCTGAGCAGCACATTCACTTTGTCTGCTAATCCACCAAGTTTTACGGCGACTTCCTCTACCAACTTTAACCGGCTTTAACCGTCTACAGACCAACAGTGACCAGCTCAAGGTGTCTAAAGCAGAGTGTAAACCTGCCTCAAATGCAGCGCGTTGAATCCTTCTGCTAGTCCTGAAAAACCACAGTCTGAGGCAAAAGCAGATGTCTTTTTTGCACTTTTATTGACTGACACTTAACTAACACTCAGAACAACAGGAAGTTTCCTCTCTCCAGTTCCTGTACTGGGGTACCTTTCCCGCAAGCGTAACCAAGTTAGCAACTTACATAGTTTGTCCATTCACAGTCAGTTTTTCCAACTATGTAAGTTAGCATCTGTGCTTTTGGGAAACGTACCCCTGGTCGACTGGTGTCTGGACACAGAGCATTGTACTCCGGTCAGCCGACAGGTGATTGACCCTGGCCAGGTGCAGATGTATTTTCAGCATGCAGGTGAGTTCACCTGTGCACCCAGGCTTGTACATGATTGGAGCAGGTGATAAGTATGGACAGAGATGGTCACTGACAAGATTGCTGCCAATGCTGCTACTGCAAGTGGGCATCGGCACTCCCTGCTATCCCACAATGCACTGCTCTATTGTATTGCTAGCGGAATGTGCTTGAGTTTTCCCACGCATAACTCACTGAATGCTTGTGGGTTTTTATTGTTTTGTTTTTGTATTTTAGTGTTGAGTGTTGTAGGGCTGCATACTGTGGCAATCTGTAAAGAAATGCTTGGACATGCTTGCAATTTCCCACCAATTATTAATAGAACTGTCTCACTGTCACGGGTGAGGGAAAGGAACTATTTTCTAGCTTCTAAAGTAGAATGGGTCACAACAGCTAGGATTGCCATCTTGCCATCCTTGAATCTTTGGTGCTGGATATATAAGACCAAAAAGGGCATGGAACCACAGATTCAATATAATATTTATAGCTAGTAACAACTAACTCTTTCTATGATGTCATATTTATATTCATATGTACATCTTACCTACATCTTACAATATATTCTGGCTCTATACTTAAGCCTGTGACAAACAGAACTTGTTCGCACTCTCAAAAATTGTGTGATACGATGTTGCCTCTCCCGTACATGTAGTTTTTTTAGACAATGGAGGTTTGTGAAGTAAAAATATCACACAATGTCGACATATTTCGTCTGTCGGTACTGAAATGCTGTTGAATGGATGAAACGCGCCGGCGGAGATGTCTGACATAATTCGACAGGGGGAAGTGGCTGAAAAATAAACAAGCATGCTGGCTGGAGGATAAACCGACTGAAAAGATAAACAAACTACCGTTTCAATGGAGACGGGTCTGTGTGACGGAGGTCAAAGGTCAGAGACAGGATTGTGGGGGGTTTCACTTTGTCATGTCTAGGAACAGAAGTTTGCAAGATGGACTTCAATTTTGGCTCTATGGCTGTATCTGAAAAGCTTCTCTAATTTCATGTATGGCGGACAAACTTTGGTATCAGCCTTTTGCCTGAAAATGGCTGACAGCCTCGTCGGTCCATTATTGAGAGAACTTGTTCACTATTTTAGATACTGCATCTCCTGGGATAATCTCAAAATTTCTAAATGGATTGCACTACCCTATGTTTGGAGGGGGGACTTGGGACTATACCAAGGGTTCTGACTGACGGGGGGCCTCATGGAGTATTGGAACATAGGAATAATACTCCTACCTCAAGTTATTTCTTTCCTCAAGTGATGGAAATTGACATTAATTGCATACTCTGTTTACAGCGGTCAATTGAAACTTAGTGTCTCGTGATGGATCAGAGGCCTGTTCCCGCCCTCTGGCCGATTAATACAGGGATAGGCGCGCCATCCCCCTTTCCCAACGACGGTTAAATGTATTGATAATAAAACTAACTTGCTTTCTTTTTGGTGTTGCCTGTGGTTCCCAAAACCCCTTCCACGCACCCTTATTTTGAATGAACAGCAGGGATCAAGTTTGGAGGTGTTGTTGGAAAATGTGATGGACCTCCTTCCCATGTTGGCTTAAAGCAAAAAAAAAATTAAAATCAATGTCCACTGCATAATCTCTCTTGGCCAGTCTGTGCATCTTCTCAAGGACAGAGACTCTAATTGGTCGGCGGTGGGAAGAGGGCGGGTTATGGTGATGTTGAAGGTGGTTGGTCCATTGGGGATTCAGAGTGGAGCTTCACCAGCACTTGGAGAGGGGCGCGAGAGACGGCCGGTGCCGTTTGCCTGGACTGAAGATATCCCGCGCCTCGGCCTCGAGCCTCACGCCGGGGACCTTAAACACCGACACCGCTGTGGGGGAGAGAGAGAGAGAGAGAGACATTTAAAATATGAAATGCGAAAAATGCAAATTGAAATTGAAGATTAAGAGACAGAGAGAGAGAGAGAGATGGACAGTAAAAAAAGTGAGAGAGAGAAAGGATGAAAGAGCAGAGGAGAGGGTAGAGCAAAATAGTGTCAAGAGGAAGAAAAAGAGGGAGAGGTAAATGAGAGAGAGAGGAGAGAGAAAGAGGAGTGAGAAGCTGAGACTCTTCATTCTAATACTGATGCAGCTATAGTGAAAGCAATGGAGTTAGAACAGAGTTAAAATGAAAAATGAAATATCCTGCTTTGTTTAGGGTTAAGTGGTGACAGGCAGGCCATCCCGTACAGGCCTGTCTTTAGTGAGGTCTCCGCCTGTGCAGAACCCCTCCAGTGAGTGGAGAAGATGGTGCTGCAGGTCCACAGGCAGATACATTTTTATCTCTCAATTGAGTAAATAAGCAAGGTTGGGCTGTGATGCCCAGATCTTATCAACCAGCCCAGCGTCAGGTGGTCCAGAAAAACATTTTAGGACACAGTGGTAAATACTATTTACCAAACCGAAAGAGACTAATTGGCTTCAAAAAAAGGAAAAATAAACAGGCTGCCGGAAAAAAAAAATTTTTACTTTTTTTCTTTACAGAGCGAACACATAAAATAAAGATCTTTCGATATGGAGGTCTCGCAACGATTTCCCGCTCTCTCCAATTAAAACATCAGAGCGTTGTTACCCTCAACACAATCAAACAAACACTCTCAGATCCCATTCACCGGGGAGCAGGGGGAAGCGTCTAATTCGGCGTTCCCAGAGAAGCGGAGCAGGGAGGCGAAATGCTGAGGAACGCCGTTTTGTGGGTTTAGCGCGGAGGCTCCCTCCCCGGCCCGAATTCCCCCTCAGATTCCACCAGCTCAGCGGGAGCGGAGTGATATTCCCGGCCGAGCAGCGGCGGGAGAGGGGCGAGTGTGTGTGTGTGTGTGTGTGTGTGTGGGGGGGGTGTGTGGGGTGGAATGCCCAGCGTGGCCTCCTAAAGTGCCAGGTTCAGACAAGGGCAAGCAGGCACAAAAAAAAGGAGTAGAGCGAGCCAAAAAAAAGAGTAACCACTGCCTGGAGAGAGGGAGAGAGAGAGAGAGAGAGAGAGAGCGCACAGATGAAACACAGTGCAAGGGGGGTGCTATGCATTCTCTGTCTGTGACCCAAAAACTTTGGAAAAGGCATAAATGTGGAGGATAAAGAGTGAACCATAAGGAGATGTAGAGCTCCTAGTGACTGAGATATATAACAGTCTACCAGCTGGCAGCTTGTCCATTGAAAGTAATGGAAATGGGGGCCAGGTTCTTGGTTGGGTTATCATGTGATCACATGATGTTTCACTGTGCTTTCAGTAATGGCTGCAGAGTCTTTGCCTCCTTCAGGAAGTTGAGATGCATATTTGAGGACATCCTGTAGCCCAGTTGCTAGTATGTTCGGCTGGGACTCAGAGAGCCCGTGGCTCAGGCCTCCATGTAGCAACAGTAAGTGCAACTGTGGGACCCCTGAGGAAGGCCCTTAGCCTCTCATTGCTCTGGGTGACATTTGGCCACTTATGACCTCAACTAAAAAAAAAAAAGCAATGGAAGACCTGCAGTGCAAAACATTTAATGATTAATGAAATTAACTGTAGGCAACTTTGGATCAAAGCATCAAATAACTGTAATATAAATGTTACATATACACCTGGGCTGCTATGGTAACCTTGATTTGCGCCAGCAGTTGACGGTCTCATTGACATCGGGGCGCAGTGTAATGGGTGATGCGTGCTGATCTGATCTATGTGTCCGTTTTAAAAGCCATTATCTGTGATGTCTGTTGCTTGTTATTCAGGCTGTCGGACAGCCACATTTACCTGAGGAAATTGATGCAGCGTTTGTCCCGCTTGTCTGTGTGTCTTTGCAAGGTAGTGTGTGAGCAGCACTCGGCATGAGTGAGTATGAGTGAGAAACAGAGTGTAAATACAGTGTAAGGTAACTGATAGAACCAAGCAGCTAGCACAGGTACCCACTCCAAGCAACGTGAATCACCCCCCCACTCCAATGAGTGAGATGGGAATTCCAAAAACAAAACCAACTGAGCTAGCTGCTCTCATTTCCCAGGGACACACTTTCGAGGCGGACAACCCCCTTCCTCTAGTAACACTGATGTTGATGCGTTCATGAGATGAGCCACTGAGGAGTTCCATCGTCTCCGTTTATAGTTTTCCATATTTGCAGGTACATTTACTTTCTCTATGGCGCCCCCTGTGGTGGACCTGTATTACAGCAGGTGAGCAGTTTAGGCCGTGTACTGCCTGATAATTGCGCTGTTAAACAGAGTGCAGTTTTATTAGCATTTGCTTCTTGCATTCCAACATTATCCCGCTTCCTCTTTTTCCTTGTGGTTCAGTAATAACAATGCAAAAAAAAAAAAATCAGCTCTGCTCCCACGAGGGCCTCTCTTGAGTGAACTAACAGTCCTCATGCGCGATTCGTGTAAAAATTCAGGGTTTTTTTTTTCTTAAAAAAGGCATCTATTTTTCTCCTCCCGCTCTGGTTCTGGCGAATCCCACAGGAATGGAATGCTAATGCTCGGAATGTAAATTAGCCATGCGATTGGCCCCAGGACGCCAGCCCGGGAGAGCAGGCAGGAGTTCTGTGAGAGAAACTGTAAGCTTATTAGAGTAACTTAATTAATGAGGCTCGCTGGCCTCGGCAGTGTTAGTGATGCAGTTCTTTTCTCCTCTGGTCGTCCTGGGCCGCTGAGGGGATAGTTTGGCCTGTGTGTGTTAAATATGTACTGGCTCTGAGGAGAGTCGTTATGACTGAACTCCTGGCTCTGCTGGTTTGCAGCGAATCAGCTGTGCCTTTTGCGACTATGTGGCGGCAATGGAGGAGAGGGACTATAGTGTTAATGTCTGAGTAGAGCACACACACACTCTCACACATACATCACACAAGCACACACTCGCACGCATACACCTATACACGCATGTAGAGATGCATGTGAACACTTGCGGACATACTCACACATACAGATGCACATACACGCACACACACATGCACTCAGACACACTCACACACTCGATTGCCTTCACTCATAGTCATGCACCCCTGCACGAACACACTTAACCCCCTGCTTACAAGCCCATTGTGCCTGTGTTTGACTGAACTGTTTGTGGGTTTCTGCCTTGGCGTGTATGTATGTGTGTGTGTGTGCGTGTGTGTTGGTATGTGTAGGCCCGTGTGTAAATTATTCTGTGTGTGAATGTGTGTGTGCGTGTGTTTGTGTGTGTGTGTGTGTGTGTGTGTGTGTGTGTGTGTGTGTGAGCGCATTCCTCTGGCACAGTGGTGAAATACTGGAAAATCGTGAAATCATGTGATTGTTATTACATTTTAACTAGGACAATCTTATTATAAATTATATCCCAGATGAACATTTAAGATATTGTGAATGAGGTGTTTGGAAAAATCTTATCTAAATCAGTAGAAATAGCCAAGTGTCTCATCCCCCATCACCCCTGTTCTTTTTTTTTGTCAAAATTACTGTTATAATTTACATTTCACAAGTGATCTCATTATCAAAATATCCTTATCATGTTCATGAATATCGTTGCTAAGCCTCCTCTGAATTTATTAATCAGGCCCTATGAATGATGGATCTCTTGTGATTTCCCAGGTTCTCTGTTACCATCTACATTTTCCACGTGTCATGGAGAAGTGAGAGATGCAAAATAAGAGTGGTACAGGAACGAGGGATGAGAGAAAGCGGACGCAGAAGGAGAGGGAGGGTGCAGGACTCGCTGTCAGCTGGGCCCTCTCGCAGACGAACACTGCTGAGCTAACGAGCACTCGTTAGATCCCAGCATTCCCCATGTTGTCATCTCTTCATTAGCATAATTATGCCCCAGCCTCCTCGCCGCTCTCACTCTCTCTCTCCCGGAAAGGGGAACGAGAGATCCGTGCGTGGGCAGGACTGAAAGGGGCGCGTGTCTTCATCCCGGAGTTTGAGTTTTCCCATGTCTCCCTCCGCCTCAATAGTGAACTCGCTATGCTAGCGCGCTAACGAAGCTTCATTATACGAGGTAGCTAACAGAGAGTGGGAGAGTGACGGGACCCAGCTCTTAATTGAGAGCGCTACTACGCAGCCACATCTGAGACGATGTTTTTCAGCTTGTTTATCCATCATATGCTACAAATTTATATTTGGCAGAAACTATATCTATTTATTTACCGACAGGGTGGGGTAGAATGAGTGCAATTTTGTAAACAATTGAAAGAGTGTCATATACTCTGGGGGATTGCTCTGTTGATTCCGTTTTTTTTAAACTGCAGCGCACAGGAAAATCGACGTGCGCTATTTAACTGTTCAAGGTGCCTGTGTCAGACCAGTGCTGATGTGATGTCGCATGCAATTTCTTCAAATTGCTCAGGATTGGGGGCGACAGTTTATGAAGTATCGTGTAACACGTGTCAATGAAACGCCATTCTTGAATATGACACTATAACCCTTCCGACACATATTTGTGCACGCAATCTCTTGAATAATTCATCAAGATATTATTCTGTGGTTGTGGAGGCATTTATTCTGCCTCTTGAATGTTGTGAGAGTACTTATTTTTGGGAAATGTTTGTCAAAAAAACTTTTCAAGTACCACACATTGGGGAAAACAGACATGGGGGAAAAGCAATGTGTCCTCACTAAGCCAGGTCAACTCAAACTCTTGTCATTTCTTTTGGAACTGCTATTGGAGTCCTGATCTGAAAGGGCCATTGTTTATTGGAAGACAAATTCCACCATTCAATCCAGGCCCACTTGTCCTTCCCCATCCTGTTGGAAAATTAATTGATGCCCAGTATGCATTATAACCTCCTGACGAGCCCCCAAACTGTCACTATACAGTCAGAAGATGGTGCAGGGGGTCAGAACAGATGGTTTAAACATTCTTTTCTGCACTTCAAGCTAGGTGTAGAACTTCTTTCAGAGATAACAAAAAACAGGTTTCACTTATAATTTGATTTGTCTTTGAATTCTTCACGATCTAAGAAATGTTTATTTGCAAATAACTTGAGGCCTGAAAGAGTGCAAATCCTGCCCAGAATTATTCATCATCTTTGGAGTAATCAGCTATTTGGCGTGATATTGCCATGAGAATCGGACGAATACTTTGTCTTAGCGCTGCTCTTTTTTTATGGAAATGATACTGTTGTCTTACCGTGACTTGCATTTGACTTCACATGGACCAGTTCATCAAGAAAACTCTTCCATCTTTTGACCTCTGGACCACTGGTCTCCGCTTTAAAGATCTCAGGTAGCAAATAACTTGCTGCCACAATGAGTGTTGATGCAGCCCAGAGTTGTTTGCTGCCTTGAGAGAAATCAGTTATAAGGGATCCTGATTGTGCTGTGACTGCCTGACTGTGGCAAATAAAAAAAATCACATATGCTGTTGTTTGTGGGAAGGTAATATTAGCCCAAATTTCGGGAGAACTGTGCTGTCGCTGTTGGGATAATGATTGGCTCTTTGTTTTCTGAGTGTGTCACAGCTCTCAGCACTGATCTGGCAGTTTGTTTCAGTTAGAGGCTCTGACTGAGCAGGTTATTTTTACAGTCTGTTTACTCCTTAATGCACCTCTGTAGCAAAGCGATTTAATCCTACTGCACGCAGACAGAGAAACGAGCTTTTGGCAATTGGTAAAAAACAGGCAGGTGGGCTGAAGTGGTTGCATGTATATGTGTGTGTGCGTGTGTGTGTGTGTCAGAGTGTTTGCATCTTTGCGTACCGGGGTGAGTGAGTTGACGTGTTTGTTTGTGTGTGTGTTTGAGAGTGTGTGTCAGTGTGTTTGTGTGAAAGAGAGAGAGAGATTTTACACAAGAGCTTCGGCTTCATGTTTTTTTTTTTTTTTGCTGAAGAAATCCAGAGATAATTTGTTCTTTTCAAAGAAAATTTTTGTTATTTGATGGCAAGCTTGCCTTTTAAATCAGGAGTTTTTTTAAAAAGGTATTTTTAGTAACACCCTCATTACCTTAAGCTTGTAAGGCAACCGCAATCAATCTATTTGATTGAGAGGAAACGGGAGGTTATTGACTATTGATTGCTTATTTTTTTGGTCTCTGCTCGAAGGAGCCGTCAGTTTACCTGATGTCTGACAGCAATGACAGTCAGTATGAAACTAACGCAAGACCAGTAGTCTGCCCCTCCCAAGGGTAACCTTTCACTGGTGACATCACAGATATGTAAATATGTCAATTCGACTGCTGGTGCAACAACTGTGTTCTTCAATGAACATTCTTGTGCTGGTCTGACAATCTCGCCTGCTAATTTGAAGCTATGGAGTTCTATAACCTATTTTAAAGAACAAAAATGAATTCCATAACTTAATGAGTATGCTAATGAATGTGGCTGCCTCATGTGCTTGCTCTTCACAGGGATAATTGCCTCAGACGTACGGAGCCTTTGTTTTTTGGACTGAGTTTTACAAATGCTCTGCAGTTAGAGGTTAGCGTAGCACTCGCTAGCATTCCTCTGCTAGCCTCTTTTAACTGCTAATGAGCAGAGGAGAGCGCTAGAAATTCTGGACAGATAACTAGCTTCTCTCTGCTATTAATTTGTGTCTTCCGCATCCCCCCAGGTCTATCTCTCACTTTGTCCTGCTGCCTGTATGGTTACGGAGATGCGCACATCTTCATAACAGTTAACAAGGGTACCCCTAAAAAATTTATTTCTTCAGCATAAACAAAAGGATATTGTTGGTCCTGGCAAATCCTTTCACAACCCCTATGCACGTTAACCAGTCTCTCTCTCCCTCTCTCTCTGAAATAAAGCCTTGAGGGAGTGAATGCTGAGCCAGCTTCCTGCCATCTTTTGACAAATAGATCGAGAGATGGAGGTATGGAGAAGTAGAGGATAAAAAGGATATATATTCGAATCTCTCACTGTTTGAACAAGTGTGCTGTAATTGGAGGAAGGGAAGGATGGACAGAGGGAGGGAGAGAGAGATGTTGTAGATTAGGTGTTACACTGAGTTAAACTCATGACGAACCCTGACAGGCCAGCTCATCAGACTCTTATTTTATAGTGTTTGTACAGTGTGTGGGTGTAATGTGGATATCTGGCGGCCCTGTGATGTAATGGGGTGTGATGTCACCTCTGTGAGGGCGTGGGGGGAACTTACTGTCCCGCAGGTGCATGAGGGGGGTGGGAGGGTGCTGAAGTACGGGTGCAGCAGGGCGTCCTGGGCTGATATTCGGTCTCTGGGGGTGCAAATCAACAGCTGCTGAGCCAGATCTTCTGTCTTATAGGGGAGCTGTCCCAATCTGAGAGAGAGAGAGAGAGAGAGGAATATGTGGTGCATTACTATCACACAGGCACACACAGACTCGCTCACACACTCATCATTGACTTCCATTCATTCTGTGTGTGTCTCTACAGCCTTTCCCGAATCTTAGCAACAAGCAACAGATCCCTAACCCAATCCCTTACCCTAACCTTAACCTATCCCTAATTCTAACCTTACCTCTAACCTTAACTTATAAGTCATAATTTGCCTTTGTAATTGTGAGGACCGGCCAAAATGTCCTCTCTTCCCAATAATGTCTGTACTCTTTAGGAAAAAAAAAAAAAACTTTTTCTAGTCCTCTCCGTGTAGCAAGTACAAAAATACTCATACACACACACAAACAGACACATGCTGTACACTTACAGAAATGCACTGTTTTATAGGGCAGCTGTCCCAGACTGAGGTGAATGAGGAGGGGGAGGTACAATTTCTTACTAATAGACACACACACACACACACACACACACACACAGCTGCCATCAGCCATCCACATACCTATAAATCAGCACTGTCCTGTGGAGGATGGTAAGTTCTTACATGGTAGGCAGAAAATGCACTTAGTAAAATTCTCAGTTGTGAACGTTTGATGATTGATGAAGATCTGCCTTTGATGATTCTGCGTGCTTTAACTGTCGTATCCACTCAAGGGGGGGGGGTCCATTAGAGCCCATATCTCCATTACAATAAAACTGTGGGCGACATCCTGTATTATTAGGTGATTTAGCTGTGACTGTAATTTTACGGCGATTTAATCTGTCTTATTCCTCAAATGTTGATTGCGTCATGCACAAAGGCAGTGTGTTTTAATACACAATACTCCGTTAAATGCCAGGAAGCCAAGCTAGTAAAAGATTTGTATTTGAACTTTAGCTGAGCATTCGACATGAAACTCCAGTCCTGGAGAAATTATTTAACCCTGATGTTCTTTTAACAAGTACAGACACACTATTGATATCTGTCTGTGGGGCGGATTGCGTTTTATACAAAATGAAAATGTGTTAATTTATATGTTCCCCACAGAAAATAAGCTGAGGCTATTCAGTTTCAAGTTGACTCATTTTACTTAGAAAAATAGGAGTCATCAGAAGATGACATGTTCCCCTGGCCCCTGCAATCTAATCTCAGAAATCCCAAAATACCAGAAGGCACCAGTCTAGGCCCTGATTAATACACACAGCAAGTTTTGTTAAAACGGTATTCGAGTTCTGCTCTGGAAACAAAATTATTACCACCCCCCCCCCATTATATGCTGGGGGGATAAAAAATGAACAAAAATGACATTGAAAATGGGTAGTTGTGACCAAACACCGCACAAGGCTTAAATCTGTGTGTGTGTGCGCGCGCACGCATATATGTGCATGTGTGTGTGCGTGTGTGTGTGCACGCGCACGCGCATCTGTATGTGTGTGTGCACATGTGTGTGGGAGGGGGGTAAGAAGAGGTGATCTGCAGATTTTCTGGACTCCGACACAGCCAGACCCCAGCCGGCCCTGAGCGCGGTGGTGAATGTGTCCAGTGTGCTGCAGGGCAGTCCTGGCAACGTATTAAAAACAACACTAATATTTGGAACAGCGCCCTCCTCAGGTGGGCTTTAGTTTCCACTCTGTACTTCCCCACCCCTGTATTGTCTGCTCGACTTCACCCTCTCATATTCTCCTTCTCTCTCTATCTCTCCATCTGATCCCTCCATCATCCTTATGTCTGAAATCTCCAGCTGTGTCCCAAAGTGTTCTGTCATTTTTGCTGCAGTCTGTACTGTCAGTATTTGAACTGGGAAACCTCTAGAAAATGAGTGGTTCTCTCGATGATCTCTGTGGGGGAACTATTCTCTGTAGTTCTTGATTGTACTGCATATTGAGGTTATGAAAAGTGTGAACCCAGATAGAACCATTTAGCCTGTGGGAGAACCCTTGATTCAGAATTCCGCTTTAACATAGAAGAACTTTCAGAACCCTGCTTCTCTGAGAGTGTTTGAAAAGGGCCTAACATAATTAGAATGAAACCAATGTAAACAGCACACATTTACTATATCGGCTTCATATCTGTCGTTTTGAAATCGATTGTGGCGGAGTCCAGAGCCAACTAGGGAGATATAGTGTCACCGTGTGGGTATTTACAGACCTTGCTGTATGTGAATGCGCCCTTCAGAGGACAGGGCTAATGAACACGCTAACTGCTATTCTCTGCTTTATTCTGTAAATCCATCAGCAGTGTGCGGTTCTGCTCGCTGGGGGTGGGTTGATGAGCCCCACTTCTGTAGGAATAGTTACAAGCCTTTTTAAATTTTTAATTCTCTGTTTTCCTTTTATTTGGTTTCCCGACCTCATGTCTGCCCTTAGTTTGTGTGACATGCTAATCTGCTAGATTTACATTTCTGACACTGTCCACCAATCTCCCCCCAAACCGCAGTCTTTAATTCTACACTGTCCGTGTCTGTCAGTCTCTGTTAAAACGCCAGACTGCTCCTTGGGGGGTCTACGTAATTGCTTCTATTGATGAAAAAAAAAGCGAGCAGAGAGGAGAAAAAAAAAAGATTTCCTGTTAATCAAAAACCCAAATATACCTGTGTTAAAAATCCAAATACACCCCCCACTCTCTCTGTCCCCGACCAGAAAAACCCCTCTGTCATTCTCTAATGGCGTTCCTCCATTTTGTGTGGATTCACTGGTGCCTCGCCTTTCTCAATCCCCCCTCTCTCTCTCTCTCACACCCTTTTCATCTTTTCTTTTGCCTTCCTCCTTTCTTCCCACTACCCCCCCGCCTTCCTCTAACCCACCCTTTTCTTCTCTTCCCTGAATTCAGAATACTCTCACTTTTTCTCTCCCTCTGTTTGAAACACAAGGCCATCTGGACTCCCTGTGCCTGTGTGTGTGTGTGTGTGTGTGTGTGTGTGTGTATGTGAGAGAGAGAGAGAGATTGAGCTGTGTGGGGTTTACAGGGGGAGAACTGACCCGCCTGTAGCGCAGCACGTTCTGTTTGGCCCCTCCCATGGAGCAAGCTCGCTCCACACTCTTAATTTCGGCTGAGTGGAGCTAAACATCCACGCTTACTGCTAAAGCCAAAAAGTAAGTCTATCTCAGTAAGTTTGCCAGTCTTGTGTTTGCAGTTAAAATTCAGACATGTATTTCTATTACTTTTCGGCCAAATGAGACAGAAATCTGGAGAGGCAGTTTGACTTTTAAGTAAGAAAATTTCACTGGTCAAGCGAATCGTAACCTCATACAAGCCCATATTCTGTGCCTTTGAGAGAGAATTAAAGATGTTTACTCTCTTTTGCGGGCGAAAATGGAGTTAAGACTGACATTTTTTGCTGAGAAACATCTGAGCAACCTTAAAAACCCACCCACATTTTCAGCACCTGCTCAAAAAATTAAGTGTTGTATTTTCTTACAAGTTACTTGTGAACTGGCTCTACACAACTGTGTTAAGTAGCTTTACAGCAACCCACCAGTATTGGAGCCACATTACGAAATCAAGTAATTCAATATTGTTGAACCAATTCTCATAATATTTTCAGTAAATCGAGCATTTTGGCGTTACGACAGCAATTCAAGGTAGACGCCAAACATCAGTGTATCATACTCATTTTTCCAGACTATATTGTCACTGGAAACACTGCTTTGTGTGGTAGCCAGACCATGGAGATTGTCATCAACTTGATTTGAAAGGAAAGGTTACACTCAGGAGTAATTCCCTTTGAAATCAGTATGAATTTGCACAAATGATGACAGTCAAAACCCGGGGAAAGTTTTAGTGATTGCCTTTTTAATGCTTGTCTGCTCTGTTCAAAATCACGCCCTGGTTCCAAGATTCGATTCCATCTGTTTTTCATTCTACAGCAGCTAATTATGTTTGTGCATAAATGTATGAAAAGTAGACGTTCTCGAACTCGCCCCTGCCGAAAGGCCTTCGTATTCTTTGGCAGAAGCTCATGACTCGACTGTGAGGCTGGCTTGTCCGTTGTAGAGTTCTGAACCTGGGTGCCAAAATTTGCTTCAAACTCATTAGCTCTTCGAAATGAACTGTCAGCGGAGTCTTGGATTTTATGGGTCATGTTACGCGTGCACAAATGAAACGCATCTTCTGTCAGGATGTGGCATTCAGTCCGATCTGGATGATGGGGTCTCTTTGTAAAAAAAAAAAAAAAAAAAGCCTTACTTTTCCCAATTAGCTCTGTATAATTTTAATGTACTGAGGGGTACTGCGTCTTGCTATTTTTTGTTTTTCAGTATTCACTCAAAAACATGAATCACTTTATTTAAGAATTGAGATTATGAACAGTGACTGCACTCAGCATTAATTAGTTTATCCTTCTTCAACTTGATAAAGTGCTTGTGAGTACATAATCAGTAACTCTAGCAATTATTTTTTTGAGCGCAGCTGAAATGTTAATTGAAAATATTCTTCTATGCGTGAATGACTGACTACCCAAAAAGGAAGAGGAAAACGCTGAAAACACAGCGAATCGCTAAACTTGTTTTATTGTTTGTGTATGGCTCAAGAACACCTTAAACAAAAACAGCTGACTTAAACTCCAGCCTCTCATCCATCCCCATTTTAAATAGAAGCTTTTTGCCGTTAAGCTGAATGCCTGCAGCTCTTAGAGAAGACCTGATCAAGAGTTAATGACTGAGGAAGCACTCTGAATCCACGCTGTTCAACAGTAACTGAGACCTGGGCATCAGCCTTAAGGCAGGATCACCTAATATTTCCGCTAACAAAGAGAAAAGTACTCTCTCTCTCTCTCTCTCTCTCTCTCTCTCTGTCTCACTCTTTCTCTGCACTCATATCTCTCTCTCTCTCTCTCCCCAGTGAGTCAATATGGGGAGGAATATCACTCAGCGCTTGACTTTTCCCTACAAGGAATTCCCTCATTCTGCAGGACACAGGAGCAAAGTGCATATACACAAATAATTAGCTTTTTTTACTGGTATTTATTTAAATGGTGACCTCACAATATTAGTCTGCCATTTAATGAAGTGAAAAGCAGTCGTGAAGTGAGTCAAAGAAGGCCCTGCAGATATTGTATCAACAGAAAGCGTAAGATTAATTTTTCAAAAAGCAAATCAACGCCCTCAAAGTTTTTAAACTAGAAATGAATGCAAATTCATTATTACAAGATTAATGTAAAAATAGGCTCGTTATTTGATTGCATGAGCAGTGGATAAACAGCTTCGGCAGACGCCATGCTCTGATTGTGTTGACTATGATCAGGACAGGGAAGATAGCGCTAGCAATTACTTTGGGGAAAAAAACAAACAATACCTCAAAATCTGACTAGCGGGAGCCGACAAGGACGAAAGCGAACGTGAAGTTAGTGATCTATATTTACCGCGAACATAACTATGCTTCATCTCAGCAGACGCTCAGACACACAGCAAACCATTTCATTTAATCACGGCTGATAAACAAGAGCTGAATTTCCTTGCAAATGACACATTTTTTTTCACTCATATTCGCAAATTACCTTTGGGACTGGGTGGAAATGGAATGAACTAATACCGCTCTCTTTCGTTTGATTTCTGTATAGTAATGCGGCGGTTGATAATGAGCTAGCTTATTGCTGGGCCTGTTTATATTGCATTGGGGAAGTGGCCTTGGTTAGCCTGTGGGTGCAGAGAATGTGTTTCAGCTTTGACCTCTGTTGCGAGTCTAAATGAAGTCAGGCCCTCACACATGCAAGTACTCGACAAGGCACTCATGTGTCCTTGTTCGAGCATCCTTCAGGAGTCTACTAGCTCCTGGGTCCAAGCTCCTTAAAGGAGCATTTAATGAGTTGCAATGCTTGATATTGACCTCGGTTGATTTCTGGAACGGGCAATAACTTAGGAGCCGCAGAAGGATTTGGTTTTTTGGCTGGTAACTGTAGAGTTTCTTGGGCTCCAGATCCTGACTTGTATCCGGAGAGGTGAAGCTGGGAATGACTGCTGTTGGGCCCATGAGCAAAGCCCTTAACCCCGAAGCCACTGAGGGGGCTTTACCCCTGTTTCTGTTTCTCTTCCTAATAGCTGATGTTTTATCTGGAATTTCTCCCAGGGCATTCTTGAAAAAGAGAGACTTTGCAGATGTATAAAGAATAAAAAATTATACTTGCTTCTATGCTGTGACTGACATGTCAGTTCATGTCATGCATCTATATGGGCGACGGTCCAATCTGCACTTCAAATCCAGATCCAGCTCCATGGTTTCTCTCCTCCCTTATAATTCATAGAACAATTAATGTGGCTTATTGGTGTCAAACTTGCTTCTATGCGCCACCCTCTGGCTGAGTGTATCTCCCCCTGTGCACAACTCTGTCAGGTGGCTGAGATAAAGTGTGTTGTGCAAAGGAGGAAAATCCAGGGTTCAGAAAGTAAAACTCCAGCCAGGTTTTATCTCCACCCATGACCTCAGCAGATTGATTTCACCAATCAGCTCCAGCTCCTGGCTGAAGAACAGCACTCATTAACAGAGCACGGTGGCTGGAACAGAATACTGGGCCAGACGTACTGCTCTCTGAGCCTGGATATTCCATCTCTGTGGGGTGGATGATGAAATGGAGGGATGTTGGTAACGCAGGCAGATGAAAACTGAACCCAGAGGAAAGCGTCAGGGGATAAAAACCGCGAGGTCGTGCTGCGGTTTGTCTGGTAAAGTGCAGGAGATGCGGCATGATGAGGCACAGTTGATCCCCCGTCACCTCGTACGACTCCTTTATTCACACGCAGACCCTTTGTTCCGCCTAAAATGGCCGAGAGCTAAGCGGTGACTGAGCCCAAAAAACTGGGGATTGATTTAACTCGTCCTGAGTGGGAGGAGGAAGCGTTCTGAACATTTACATCTCGACTAGAACGCGTCTGTGTCTACTCTTTCTCTCTCTCTCTCTCTCTCTCTCTCTGTCACATTCTTTCTATCTCTATTTTCTCTCTTTCTCCTTCTCTGGCTGTCCGTCTCTCTTTCTCACAAATTCAAATAAGCTATATTGCCATAGTAAAGGTATGCCATAATAAATTATTTTTTTCTTTTTTTTCCATTGCAAAACAGCTTCAGTGTGAAATTTTCATTAAGTTTTCTTGTGTTTGCAAAATTATAAAAATCAATGTGAATAACTTTAATTTCAAATGATATGAGTATCTTGTTTCAATGAAGTCATTTATTCAGTCCCTGTGACACTCAAATCCCGAGTTATAAATCCTTAAATAGAGGTCATGCACAAAAGGCGAGGATTGGCTTTATTTAATATCTTTGTACAGGGGTTAAACAAGCCATGGATGGAATTTTTCTGTTTTTACTAGTTGCGATATGATGCTAGTATTGTTTTCAGTTCGTCTTTGTGTATGTTATCAGGGCAAACTTCAATAAGACTAGTCTTAAACCACGATACAACTGCAAAGAAAGATTTTTCAGTATTTTGCTAGTGTTTACATGTCTGTCTGTCTGTTTGTCTGTGTTTCTGCTTGTGGACAATTCTTGTGAACACCATAGCATAGCACCCCTTTAAGAAGCAGTGACGAAACGATACAGGTAAATAGTTGGGATAAGAAGGAAGGATAAGTTCTAATACAGGTGTAGTCTGATTAAGCAGTCACTGAAACGGGTGTGGCCCGAGTTCACACTCACTGAGCATGTCATAAAGAGGACTGCTATACTGACAATATTACCAGCATTGTTGTCGCGGCTCGTGTGATCCCACATGGTCTCAAGTTTTTCTAATTCTGAATAACCATATAAGCACATCTTAAAGTATACATATTCCATCAAAGTAATAAAATTGTTAAAGTGTACTTTCACGCTGAAGAGCGTTTCCTTCCACTTTCTCGGAAAAGATTTTACTTTCAGTGTGTGTTCATCAGACACCCCAGGGCATGGAGTTCGTTAAATGAATCCGTCAGTAATCTGTTCCTCCTCCAATTAGCATCCCTTTGTGTGTCTTCTAATCCTTCGCAGTTTGGCATACGTGTCAACATTTAACGTCGATCAGATCGACTCCCCTCCCTCGGAAAGATGTTTTACTTGGATTTGCATCATACAGCGGAACTTATTTCTGCTCGAGTCTTTTTCACGGTGTCTACAGGCTTTCCATGACAAGGACTTCAGATTATTCATATCTGGATCTCCTCTCTTCAGTTATATTTTACTGCGAACGTGTTTCATCTGCGATTACGTGTTACAGCCAAATACACCAATCTCTCAGAAGACGCATAGAATGCCGGTGTTATAAAACAACGCCCTCAGGAATTATTGAATGCTCCATGTTTATTTTTGATATATCAATTACAGTTTTCAAGAGGTCTAACACTGAACATCGTCACATGTGCAGCACAGATGTTTCATATTCTCATTATTCTGCTTTCATAACCTGTTGTCATGTATGATTAATGTTTTATGTATGTGCATATTCTCATCTCACGTGTTTCTTATGAACTCAGCTTGGGTTTAATTTTGTTTTCCTCTGGGAGCAAGCATTGGCTGAGCAGCACCCAGAATGCACTTTCTCACCGGCACATGGATCATCTACTCGCTGCCCCATTGTGTAATACAGTCCGTAAGTAATTGGACTGAAACATAGTTTTTTTTTACTCTGTTCAGCATGGTGGATGGAAAAAAAATAATATGAGGATAAATTTATACCTTTTTGTCTTAAATTTTATATGTTTTTTCCATCCATGTCATATGCGTCATGCTCATGGACTGCTCGAATATTATTTAAACTGTTTGTTTCCAGTATTGATTTATCACCTGTAGTCCTGTTTAACTTCTCTAAGTTTCCATTAAAAATCTCCATTAAATTTTGTTTTGCGCAATATAAAGGGAATAAGATAAAGGCTTGGAATCAATTTGCTGGGTTAGATCTTTGACTGACGGCGAGATAAAGTGAGTTTTACTCTTAATCAGAGATGCTCTACAGACGTTTCTCTCCCCACCCAGCTCAGCTGTGTTTAAATGAGCCCGTGTGTGAGGTCTTGGATCTGGCTTGTGTGGAGCTGCAGAAAACAGGACGTGGTGCACAAAGACACTCCTGTTCATGCTAACGCTCGTTCCCTAACCTCCGCCCAAACCTGGGCTGCTGCCCGGCCAAACACAGCCCCGCTGATAGATCTGTTCCGTAATGGGACACCCAGTCTGCCGTGCGTGATGAGAGCTGAGATACACACACATGCACATACACGCACACTCATACACATGCGCTCACACACATACACTCATATAGATGCGCTCACACATACACACTCAGATGCACGCACACACTCACACTCATGCGCTCATACATGCATGTGCACACACACTCACGCTCTTGCGCTCGCACATCCACGTACACAAGCACTCATACACATGCGCTCACACAGGCACTCACATACTCACACTCATACACATGCACTCACAGATGCACACACACACGCACAATGACACGCACACACATACAGAAAAACTCACACACATGTACTTGCACACAGAGAGATACACGAATGCACGCATGCAGACACACATATGTGCACATGAATGCATACAGTGAACTAAAAGATTCAAACTGGCTGGCGCATACATGCAATCGGACTCACTCGCATTTCCACTCATGCACATAAGCGCTCACAAGTACACAGATGCATGGTTGCACACACAGACATGCAGGCACTTAGACATGTGTACATATGTACAACTACACACACACAAATGCATGCATACACTAACTCTGAGATGTACAGCACATAAAACACACACAAATGCACTCACTGGCATACTTGGCATTATCCCACGGGGTCCAATAAAGTATATCTGCGCATACGAACACATACTTATTCTAGCCACGGTTGCACACTCATTCTATGCATGCACACAAAAGCTTATGACCTGGGAAAAATCAGAAATGAGCACTGATTTGGAACCGCAAACAAAGCACACACAGATCTGTGCTCACTTATACACTTAAAACCTCTTACACCACCTCCCATCCTGTGCACAAACACTCATCCACACGCAGGCACACACATACACACACAGTCCCTCACCCACACACATGCACACCTACACAGACGCCCACATCATGCATATGCCCAGACAACAGCAGCACAGAGTATGTCTCTATTATAAACGTCATTTGAATAAGATGATGTAATCCTACCTTTTCCAAACATTCCGGAACAGCTGTGGTTCGCACGGAAGGAACCATTCTGTCGGAGAGAGTATAATCGTTTCAGAGGAAGAAAAGGATACTCTAACAGCAACACAAACAGGGATATGATTTTATTGTTCAGCGAGATGCTCTGTATCATGTTTACGTTAAGTAAAAAGTGGGTATAACCATGTAATTCAACACTATAAACACAGTGAGAATGGACCGTCGCCATGATATCCACAGTTTGGTCAAGCTGAGCAGACCTAGACAAGTGCTATATAAGATGAACATTTAGAGCTCTTGCACAAAAGTTTGTTCTGTTGAACAGATAAACATTTGCGTGGACCATTATTAATAAGAAGTATGATTGAATAAATCTGTTTTTCTGGAAGACATAATTATAGAATTTGAAGCATACTGTATCCAATCTTTATTATTAACCTTTTGGAATTGAAAAATTTTTTTCAAAAATTTTAAGTCGGTCTGCTAGCACTCTCCTATTTGCAGCTACCAGCAGTGATCGTCAATTCTGCATGGGAATGTTCAGCCCAGAACACTATAACTGCTCACTTGCGATCTTTTGCCTTAAAGGGTTAAAAGCAAATTGTGGATGTTTTTTTTTTTTTTGTGTGCTCTGTCTGTTTAAAGTTAAGTGATCAAAAGAGAGGAAGATAATGAAAAAGGTCAGTTTGTGTAAAATCTTGTGAACAGGCATTTCAGAACCATTAACACAGCTGATTCCAGTAAAGATGTGGTTAGCCACTGCACACTGAATAACAAATGGAGGTATGACGGTGGCTTTGATGATTAACTCCACTGCTATGGTTTCCTGTTAGTGGATTGGATGAGGACTGTTTTTGGGCCCAGTGATCTGTGAGTCTGTGAGGTTTTTTCTGATCTCTCCCAGGCACTTTTGATCTGAGATGGTTATGAATCACTATCGCATTATTGTGGCTGTGTAACCTCGACGGTGCTAGTGTGGTCACACTGCCAGATTTTGGCCTTGATGCCTCCCAGATCATATGAGGTGCATTTCCCAAAAGCGTAGTACATAGTTTGTCCATTGACAGTCAATGGCTCCAACTATGAAAGTTAGCATGAGTATTTTCGGGAAACGCACCCATGGATGGGTCAGGCCAATGCAGTGTCACTGTTACTCTCTATTGTGTTGGCACCGTGCAGCCAAAATCAAGCTTCATTTTTCAGGCTCACTTTCTTGGCTGCGACCTTATTTGTTTCGTGCATTGCCCACTCATTTTCACTAGCAAACTTCCTTCTGGGCGATGTCACGGAGAACTAGAAATTCTAGGACAAAAACAAGGGAATGAATTCAAAATTCTGACTTGGAGAATCCGAGTGGTTCTCAGCTCAGACGTTTGTCTGGGAGCCTTGAGGCCAGGTGCTGGAATCCCTGCCACACCATTACTGGCTGTGGTCCAGAGGTGTGCATGGGTGAGGCAATAATTATCTCTGCTTTGCCAGGGATAATAGCGGTTAAGCCGTCATTAGTTAGTTTCATTGCTTTCTAGCATCCACTTCTGGTCAGCCAGGCCGTTGTAGCTGTGTAAGCAAATTGTATGCTAAATGCATTATCCTCCAATGGGATTGGCTATGTGTGATTGGTGGTGTGAATGCATACTGCAAAAGAAGAGATGGCTACATATTTATCAGTCTGGACAGGGTTACAAACTCATTAATAAGGCACTGGGACTCCAGCGAACCAAGGTAAGAGCCATTATCTACAACTGGAGAAACTTGGAAAAGTAATGAACCTTCCAGGAGTGGCCAGCTTACCAAACTTCCTCCAGGAGCACATCGACGACTCATGCAGGAGGTAACAAAAGAACCCTGACTAACATCTAAAGAACTGCAGCCTCACTTGCCTCAGTTACGGTCAGTGATCACGATAGCACACTAAAAAGGAGACTGAGGACAAATGGCATCCATGGGAGAACTGCAAGGCAAAAACTACTGCTGACCAAAAAAGAACATAACGTCTCATCTCACGTTTGCCAAAAAAAAAGAGAAAACACTTGTTGACTCCCAAGAATTTAAGATAATACTCTGTGGACTGATGAGTCAAAAGTTTAACTTTTTGGAAGACATGGGTCCTGTTACATCTGGTGCAAAGCTAACACAGCATTCCACAGTAAGAATAGCATATAGTCAAACACGGTGCTAGTAGTTTGATGGCTGCTTTGCTGTTTCAAGACCTAGTTGACTTGCTTCAATTAATGGAATAATGAATTGTGCTCTCTATCAGAATGCCTTCAACAGGCATTCATGCATTAAAACCCTCCAGTGTGGCTGAATTGAAACAATTCTGCGAAGAAGAGTGGGCCAGAATTCTTCCACAGTGATGTAAAAGACTCATTGCCAGTTATTACAAATGTTTCATTGCGGTTTTTGCCACTAAGGGTGGCACATCTGGTCATTAGGTATAAGGGCATTTCTTTTTTCACATGGGGGATGTAGGTTTTGAATAGCTCTTTACCTTCAATAAATGCAATTATCAAAGTTGCATCTTGTGTTTACTCACGTTGATTTTGTCCTATTTTAAAGTTAGTTGGATCTGAAACAATGAAATGTAACAAATAAGCAAAAATAGATGTAATACTTTTTCACAGCTCTGTACTTGTTGCTCCTAAAAGAGTATATCTCATTAGCTCTGCTTGCTAGCTTGTTTGCTGCCTAAATGAGCTAAAATACTACTGCTTTGCCATTTAGCTTGCTAATATGGGCCATCTTAAAGTTACAGTGAGAACACTATGCTTCATCGCGGCTCTGATGTCAATTTGTGGTTGCAGTCTAACCCCACCACTAGAGCAAGCATAATTAAACAGGGGCGAGGAGAGCTCCCTGTCTACAGACCCAAGGAAACCAGGGGAGGAACCAGACTTAAGCTGGGAAGAGACCCATCCTTCACTGGCCAGCTCAGGGTGTGAGATTAGGAGATCAGTCAGTGGTCACAAAGCTGGCCAATCTGGGCTTCATTCAAATGATGTGGCATAGTGGTTTTTGGCAGAGGGTGTGCATTAAGAAACCAAATGGTGCCAGTACTGTGGGGGGGGCAAGGCAGTTCTGGCCCACACAGTTGTCTCCCTCCCGCTTTGACACAGCCTGCCTGTGCGGCCTTGAGCACACGTACGTCTCACAATTTATGCAGTATAATGTCTAAAGATGTGTGACGATCTCTGTTTGTGTTACTGCTGTTCTGCCAGTGCATGTTCTGCCTACATCAGAGACAAGCTTACTTTGCTCTCTGGTGGAGGTCTAGCCTGCCCACACCCTCGTCCACCCCATCAACCCAGTCTTACTCCCCCCGGCCACGTCCTCTCTCACCCTGGCACTGGCAAATCCCCACCCTCCCGTCTCTGCACGGCTTTATATTAAAGTCACACCGTTTGAAAGGCTTTATTGAGGCCTGGCGTATTTGCCGCCAACTGCTCTGCGTCCCATGAGGACTGAGGCTTCACGACTCCTGGCAGACCGTCCGCAGCGAAGCCCAGACTCTACGACAGCTGTTTCATTTTGTTATTTAGTGTTTTCTTTGAACGATTGCATAATGGTCCTTTTTACCTTTTTGGCAAATTCAAATGGCTGACTCCTGTAGTCTGCACTGTATGGGCTATATGTGAATGGAAAAAAACAACCGTACTACATGCAGTTTTGATTGTGTTAAAAGTGTGCAAGTGAGTGTGTGTGTGTGTGTGTGTTTGTGTTTATGATGGTGTGTGCTTGTGCATACGTGCATTTCTTTCTGTTTTCTATGAGCGTGCACGTGCATTTGCATGCGTGTGTATGTGTGTGTGTTTTAGGAACAGGAAGAGATCACAACATGTTTTAGAGGCTCTGGTGCATGCCTATGTGTGTGTGTGTGTGTGTGTGTGCGTGCATGGGTGCGCGTGTATATGCGTGTGTGTTTGCGCATGTGTATGTGAGTGTGTGGGTGAATGTCTGCGTGTGTGTGTGCGTGCATGTGTGAGTGTGTGTGTGTGTGTGTGTGCGCATGCGCATGTGGGAGTGTGTGTATCTGTGTGCGTGTGTGTGTGTGTGTGTGTAAGTAAGTGAGTGTTTGTGCGCATGTCTGTTATGTGTGTGTGTCATCATGCATGTTGTGTGTGAGTCACACACACAGATTGGGGGAGATTAGTGTATAACAGGTTTTAGAGGCTCAGAGAAGCTCTCTTTTTGCAAGCAAGGAAAGGGGTGAAAACAAGCCATTGAAATGAGCCTCCAGGATGCGTCCCAATACTGGTGAAATAAATCCTCCATTCCTCTACTCGTCTCCTTCCCCCATATTCCTTTATAGGAGAAGGAGATGAGAGCAGGGCTGGAGGGTATTTTATCTGTGAATATTGCGATATACCCCTCATCTCTCTGCTTCAGCCGAACAGCACGCCTCCTGCTGGCCTGTGCTGGAAGTGCAGGGATGTGAAGGCAGGCCTCATCTTCACTAAACACACGCATGTGTCTGTGTGGCGTTTGTCTGGCTGTGATACAGAAGAGCAGAGTGACTCAGAGCTGGGAAACACCACTCTGTGACCACACTGGGGGGGAGGGCTCTCACAGCTTAATGAGACTGACGAGCTCCCTCATCTCCACCAAAACAAGCTGAAGCCGCACATGGCAGTTCTGTGTCCCCGCTAAGACTGCCTGGTTTGACTCTTTGTCATACTAATGTCAGCTGATGTTCGGTAACATCAATGCCATTTTCCCAGACCCTCCCGCCCAAAGCAGATTGGCTGCACTTCTGCCATTTTACTGCTAGATACACGCTGCCAGTCAAGTTTATTGGGGACAAAGTGGACTAAATAACTTCCACTGTACTGTTGGGGTGGTTGCATCTGGATGAATATAATATTGAGCTTTGGGCGCCCCGGTGGCTCATCGGTCTAAGCGTGCGCACCATAAAGGCTGTGGCCTTCCTGCGGCGACCCGGCTTGATTCCGACTCAGGTCATTTGCCGCATGTCGTCCCCATTCTTCTCCCCAGCTTTCCTGTCTCTCTCTACTATGTGACTATCAAATAAAGGAGAAAATCCCCAAAAAATAATCTTTAAAAAAAAAAATTGAGGTTTTAAAACATTCACATTTGTGTATAAAACAAAAGATGTATACATTTCTTCTTTCCTTCTCTTTGCCTCTTGGAAATGTGAATGTTAAAAAACTTTTGTACATTAAGGCAATTTAAGCTAACTACATGCTAACGATCTCAACAGGGCCTTGTTTCTGCAGTTGTTTAGGTTAACTGTACACCTACCCTCTGCTTATTGTCACAACGCTGTTGCTAAATGCTGATGATGCACATTTGTTGACTTGGTCGCAAAAATGTCCTGTAACTTTGAATGGATGTAACTTCTAATTGTCATAGTAAACAGCGTATCATAGCATTCATCATTCTTCCTGTGCCCCACTATAAAATCTCTTATTTGATTGTGGGGTGTTTAACCCATCGAGACCTCAGGCGCCCTCTAAAAAAGCATCTAAAACCTAAGGCATTGTTTGAAAACAACTGGCAAACACCTGTTGGTTTTCTGATAAACATGCTCAGGTCGTCCACATTCACTAAACCCTTTATTTCTCAACCTCTGTAGCAGATATAAACATGAAATAAAAATATCTTTGGCTTTCATTTAAAAGTATTGCCATCGCCCTAATGTTCATTTTTTTTTTTTTTTTTTATCAATAAACATTGACTTGTTTATTGGTGGCAGTGTACAAAACAAAGTGGCACTGTCGCAAGAAGCCTATGTCGCTCCCCTTACTCAGGTTGTCAGCCATTGTCACTGTCTGAAGAGCAACTTTGGCAACTTTTTTTTGTGGTCTACGCTGAGGGTAAAAACAAATTTAAAAACAAAAATTCCATCATGTATTTTGCCTTCTCTGCTCATATTTTAGCGAATTAAGATGCACTTCATTGGTCACGTTTCTTGAAAATGATGGCATCATCTAAAATGCGCTCACTTCGCATCAGGCCTCAAAGTTAGAGACATGCAGACAACACACCCGATCTGAAAGAGTCACCATTGTACTCTTTTTTTTTTCCTAATAACTTAATGCCCAACAGACCTCACGCCTAACAAACTGATTCTAAACCAAATTCTACCTTCACATATTACTGCAGTGACTGTCAACTGGGGAATAAATTTATCCTCCTCAGGATATTGGATGGAACAGCGGCTCACTAAAGATGAAAAATAAGTCATGTCCACATATGTCAATACCTCATTCAGAACCTGCACATCTGTTCCCAGAATTCCCTGGGCTGTCTGCTTTTGAAACGAGCTGTTGGCCCTCAGGAATGTCTCTCCTTATGACTGGGAGCAAGTTCCCGGGCGGGAGGTTGTTTTTTCAAGCTCGCAATCGCTGTTTGATTAATAATGTCTTTTCAACAGGAAATCATTATATTGTAAAGTGAGTTGCCTTTGACTCCCCCCCCCCCCCTCTCTCTCTCTCTCTCTCTCTGTTTTAAAACCCAATTCCGTTATTTGGCAGGGATGACGTCAGGGTGCGTGAAAATGGAAAACACATGTGGACTAAACACTCCTCCGAGAGGAGCACGAATCACTGAGAGAAAGAAGTGAGATGTGTGTGCGTCGTGTGTGTGTGTGTGTGTGTGTGTGTGTTTGCATGCAACATGTCTATTTTAAGGACTTTACTTGCATCGTTTATGTGTGCCTCTGTTGAGTGCGTGCAAGTATGTAAGTATGTATGTATGTATGTATTTGTTTGTCTATGTTAGTGTGCTTGTGTATGTACGTGCAGGTTTGTTTTTGCATTTTTTTGTACACATGTATGTGTATCTCTGTGTGTACATGTGTGCGCGCGCGCGTGTGTGTATGTTTGAGAACGTACTGAATGAGTATGTGCCTGACGCCAGCTGCTCTTGGAAAGTGCTGTCGTTTGAGGCCGCGAATGGGTAGGACAGCGCGTCTGTGTAAAATGACACACATACTTGTGTACATTACAGGCCCTCTTGTGAATGGCTGGCTGCTCGGCATCATGGGAGAGTGGAGACAGAGAGAGGGGAATCACACAGTGCAGACACCCCCCCCAAAGGATCAAAATCCATTACAGGCGCTGTGGGACGACCCTAAAGCACAGCACAGTTTGTAAGTAATTGGACTGTGACACAATTTTTGACTTTTTCGCTCACACACATCAGAGTTGAAAACAATGAATGTCAAGTTAATGTAGAGACTGTCTGCTCTCATTTGTATGTATGAGCACCCATATTGGGTGTGTCATGTACGAATTACGTTATTTGAGGTGGGAACAGCAGACCAGCGAAAGAGATCCATAGCCACAAGTCAAAGCCCTTCGAACAGGACAGACGGACACTTGGCAGCGTAGCTGCAAGTAACACCAGAACTATGACTCTAGAAATCATATAAAATCAAATCAATCCATATCGAAACTAGTCTCAATGAAAACAGCTGTGAGCTTACAAGAACTGATAATCCAAGTAGAGTTTGGATTGATTTGACCACCCCCTGTATTCCTTTATCTAACTACTCAAATTCCTGCTGGGATAGTTCACATGCTTGTTCACAGAATGCTGCATACAGAGTTCATACTGGCACATTTAACTATAGATTTGAGTGATGTGAGTGGGCATTCATATGTGGGTGTGTGTGAGTATGTGAATGTTTGTGCACTTGTGTGTGTGATTGTAAGTTTTCATAAGTGTGTTTGTGTGTTTCTGTGTGTGAAGTACTTGTACCGCATGCATTGCTCTCCAGGTTAGTTAGCCTCCTGTGTACAGTATTTGAATGCAGTTGGTGAGAGTTAGCAGTTTGTCTATACTTCCCTTGGCGATGCTAGCAGTAAAACATGTGGTTCTGATATTCTCTGGGAAAACAAGGGGACGATGATGAGGATGTTTCAGTGTTTCCATTAAATAATGCATTGTTGAAATCCTGTGGTGAAATGGCATATGCTTTTTTCTATGTATTTTCATTGGAATATTTAGCACATGTGCTATATTACAAGGCAGCTCCCTGGCACATACTGTACATGCACACACACTCACACATACAAACACACACACACACGCACTCTCACATATTAAAACACACATTCTCAAGTTTCGCACATACACACACATATGCAGATACAGACTTTGATGGAAATTCTTGGCACATTCTTGACTGGCCATCTCTCCTCAACTTGTCACAGTTCCACCATTTTCTCACAGAGCTCAATGAGGTTTCTTTGCTCTCACGAGTAACATCCTCACACCTGGGCGTAGAGTCTCTCTCAAACACACGGGGGCTGAACGCCTGTTATAATCATTAAAATGACTGGGCTGTGATCCGTACTGTTCAGTAAGCTGTGATTTTGCAGATGTGCAACAGTAACATGGGTTAGCCGCCTCAAAATCAAAGCTGGTGCTTGTGAACCAGAGTTATTATATCCCCGAAATATGAGTTTCGGGGATATCAAGGTTTCGCCGCCGCCGCGTCCGCAGATTTTAGCCATTAGTGTGATAACTCACAAAATACTTTACATTGGCTTCTCATTTTTAGAATGTGGGTAGATATGGTAGAGAGGATGAACTCATTAGATTTTGGGCAAGTATGCACTCCTAGGTTTGCCACCAGATGGCGCTATATATTGAAAAAATCAGTTTTTTAACCATATCTCTGGAACAATTACTTACACAGACCTCAAATTTGCCTCATATTGTAGGTCTAGTAAAGGGGAATCTAATTAAGGGGGCTTTGAGGATTGGGGAATTTCGGGGATATACCCCTTGCTGTCGGCCACGGACAGCGTAGACCTAGTTCTGTGACAGTTATTTTTATGAGTACTCTGATTTTGGGGGTTGTAATTTCAAGATCCACTTGCTGGTTTCTAAGGACAAATGGGTTCATTTATATAGATTGCCAAGCTAATATGAGCCACAGCTTAACTATACCACAGAGCGGAAGCCTTGACCGCCGCTTGGGGTGTGTGTGAGGGGGAGGGGGGGGAGTTTGACAGCAAAAGAATGTTTTCCTTTTCGGTTAAGGAGCAGGGTAGCCTAGTTAGAGGTTGCTTGACTGGAAACAATAGAATTTTTGGTTTTAGCCCCCAGTGGGGCTGAAAATTTTGACTTGCATGTGGAGAGATTAAGTTGAGGGACAAACACTCCTGTTAGGGCACTGAACAAGGCCTTAAACCCCAAAACTTTCTCAAGGACTTTACCCCTGCTTCTCTCGGTCTCTCCATATTTGTAACTGTACTCTCTTGCATTTCTCCCTCAACATCTTTGATGAGGAGAAACATGTTCTCAATGGAGCTTCCCTGTTTAAATAATGGGAAAAAAATAGCCAGGTGAAAATGAACCACTGTTGTAGAAGCCATGTTAAGCCTCTTGTTTTAGTTAGAGCAGTTTGGACTCATGGTGCTGAAGCCCTTCTCCACTTCTAGACAAAGCCCAGTGAGACTTTCTAAAATCGACAGCTGCAGTTGCTCAAAATTTCGAGCTCTGGTGGATCTGAGGTGCTGTACCATACTGCCCACTGGTGTTGAGAAGTGGGAATTACATCTGCTGTCCCTGTGCGTACACTGCTCATTAAGAGTGCATTAACAAAGAGCTTCAACGGAATGTGAAAGCCATATATTTACATAATTCTTCTTATGCGCCCAGAGCTAATGATTACATTGGTCATTAAAAATTGTTTATAAACTGAGTTCAAAACTGGACTACTGCATTCTTCCTTTTCAGAAGTAGTGGAATCATTTGCAAAAAGAAAACCAAAGATAAATAAATAAATGCTCTCACACCCTCGCATGTATTCACTGTTCCTGGCGAGACTCCCTGACAGAAATCTGTCTTCATTAGAGAACAGCCATGTATTTATTGGTTCGGTAAAGCTTAGGCTAGTTTGCAGGAATACATTTGAAGCTTGACTATTGGGTGGAGTGTCGTGCTCAAAAGCCTAAGATCTTTATTGCTTTGATTCCTGAGGTCACGTATGTCGGATTAGAATGTTCACTGAACATTCTAGAGTTGATATCACCCTCACCATTGGCAGCTGAAAACGATGCAGCTCTAGAACACTGACTTAGAATGAGAGAAAATAAAAATTCCGAAATAAACAGAGCACAGGAAGGAGATGCTGACCTGGTTTGAAGTTGGGCAGCTCACTGACACCGGGCCACGTCTCCTCCGAAGGGACGCCCAAAACCTGCGGATGGGAGGCAACATCACGCACTGTCACTCCAAAACATCCAGCCTGGAATAATAAGGGTGGAGCTGTGCTCTGTGGATGATGATATTCATTACAGCCTGAATGTCGCACAGCAAAAAGCATCAGTCTTGACAAGTGACAAGTGTTTTGGACTCAAAATGTGGAGTGAAAATATTATCTTGCTTTAAGTCCGCATTTGCATGACAAATGACGGTTTCTTTGCCTATTGGCAAATGTTTTGAAAATTATAGAATGGGCAGATGTTGTCTTATTGAGTAAAAAGTAATAGAAATTACATAAATATAACTGAGAGTGAAATACTTGTGTATTTTTACTTTTGACTTATTTGTTCATTGTTGCTGTGAGATGTGAGTGCATGGCTTGAGAACTTAAGAGAGTTTTCAAAGTTTCAGAGTCTAGACACACTGTGAGCAGCCCGTGAGTAATGCATCCATCCATCCATCGCACTGATGGGAAATGCCCCGTAGATCAGTAGATATGATTCGCTGCCAAGGAAAACTCTGACTTGGCCATTCTTTCCAGCACGGGTGATTTAATTTGAGTGATTCAAAGAGCTGTACCGTTACAGCTGCTCAATGGAAAAATAAATTGAATTGCGGCTGCCTGTACTCTTTGCGAGCAGGATTATATGGCTTTGCCGCGGTGTTAATGTATTTGAGTGTACCGTTTATGCACAGTGATTTATCCTTGAACAAACGAGGCCCTTGCGCAGAAACACCCCAGGAGATAATGTAGATCTCTTTGGTGGATTCTGAATGGTGTCTTGTGTTCTCAGATTTAAGTTTGATTCTTGGGTTAAACATGCAGTCAGGTCTTATTTGTGTAGTAAATCCGTTTTAAAGCGCTGTAATTTCTCAATGGTTTCATCCACATGGATGGGAGTTGGTGTGAATTAATGCTGACGGTCAGCACCTTGAGAGTATGTCAACACAGATGTACAAAGCAGGTCCTGTGGAATTCAAAGCCCTTTTGCGTTTGTCCAAATACTTACGGACCTTACTGTTCATGCTCACCGTGTCTAAACAGCTTATGTTTGCTGATCCTCGCCCAATCACGTTTGTGCATTTACCATCTCCATAGAAGCAAATTAAATCTCGCTGAATTGATCTGTTTAAAGTGGCAGTTTGAGGTAAAGCTGGCTGCGTAACTAAGAATATTGCAAAGAGTGTAAATTAAAAGCAAATGACAGAAATTAAGCCAAAAACTAAATATTCTCAACTTGCATTTTATTCTTGTATTTACACTTAAAATCCATTGTCTTGTTCTTAAATCAGATGAAAATACGGCCAGAGAGGTGAGATGGTTGGACTCACTTCAGGTTTTGCCGTTAAGATATTACAGTGACGTAATACAAACCATTATACTATATTTGAGAAAAAGAGAGAAAAAAATTATGTCTTGTTACAAAACTTTTTTTTTTTGCAGTGAAGGAGTACAAACTTGAGTGTGGGGATTTAGTCTCTGACCAGCCGGACAAAGTTATGAGTCTGTGGTTTTCAGTCTCTGTGGAGTATTGGACCAGGACAGCTGCCTGGGGTTGAATAGGTGGGTGAACTGTGCGTGTGTGTGTGTGTGTGTGTGTGTGTGCGTGCGTGCGTGTGTATATGCGTGTGTACGTGTGTGTATGTGTTTGTGTCTGTGTGTGTGCGCGCATGTGTGTGTTTGTTTGTGTGTGCGTGTGTATGTGTGTGTGAGTGTATGCGTGTGTGTGTGTGTGCATGTGTGTGTGTGTGTGTGTGTGTGTGTGTGTGTGTGTGCGCGTGCGAGCGTCCGTGAGTGTATGTGTGCGTGGGTGTGCATGTGTGTAAGAGTGAGTCCCTTTTGCACTTACTGCCCATATCTTCTGCAGCTGCTCGAAGACATCTGTCACTCCAGGAAACGCTGGTGCCCCCTGGAGCATCTCAATGAAAATGCAGCCCGCTCCCCTTTGGAGGAGAAAACATCTCTGAAAAAACAGTGCTGAAAATTTCTTTTCTGTCTCTCCTTACATTTCTGCAAATTGGATTTAAAAACTTGGGAGGCGATGTTAAAGTGAAGATTCTGCTTTAATTTGTGGGCTCTTAATCACAGGTTTCCTGCACACCTCAGAAATGAAGCCAATGTCATCTAGTGACACTGTATATTCTATGTTATAAAACTGGGTTTACAGTGTATACAGTGGGATTGGTACTCAGGTACTCATGAAACTCATAAAAAATGCAACTTGGACTATTTACATTCCATCAAATCATGGTCCACCAGGGACAGGAAGTGCCTATCCTATACCTGGAAGTCCCAAGTGTTAACACATTGACCAAATACTTCTCTAATTGCTTAGCCAATTACCTGGTATGCAGGAAAACCAGGGCTATTGAGGATACTTACTTTACTTTTACTTATTTTATTGTCATTTAAATGTCTTTTAATGTTGAAATGAATATCAGGTCAAGAGGTAAATCAGGGAGTATGGAGTGATTTTATTGTCCTTTTTGTTTCAAATTGCCTTTGTGTCTGATTGGGCCCTATAAATGTATTCTTCTTACCTTGCCTGGCAGGCAATTGTTCAGTTGTGTTCAAAAACATGCAAACAAGAATGTCTTAAATTCTCCTTTTATTGTCAAATCATATGTAGTGGGTTTTTTAAAATTCTCAGTACGAATTCACTGTAAAAAAAAATAGGTGGTTGGGTTTGCTAAAAAATTGGTTCCCTTACAGATCTGTTTGCAGCAGTAAGGGGTCATCAATGGCCGTTTGGAGCAGGGAAAATTGGAGAGTGGTCACAGCGTCACAGCGTCCACTATGCCAAATCAGGTGTCAGAAGCAGAAATTCTGGGGGTTTTCAAGACCAAGCTTGTTAAAGTCTCAGATACTGTTAACTTCTGAAGTGTGCTGATTGTTTGGCACACTTCAGCAGTCAGAAGATGGTGAGCTTTGTTTGTTTAAATGGGCTGTTCTCACCCCTCTCGCGTGTAAATTTGTATTTGAAAAGTTTTCAGCTTTTAAATGTGTTCCTCACAGTTTGGCCCGAACACATGGTAACACCCATAAACTCCCAGCGTTAAATCAAATCCCCCAAATTAAAATTCTGTTGTTTGGAACAGCCAGACAGAAACTTAGCGTTTGAGATTCATGGGCCGGATGATACTCCAGGATCCTTGTTTATTTATACAAGTGTTTATACATCCCTCCCTGTTAAAGAGGGGAGGAAGACCCCATCCCATCCTCTCCCAAACATTTGTTTTTCATTTGATGGAGAACAGTAACTAGATATCCGTCATGGGATCTCCAAGGAAGAGACGGCAAGTCCTCCAGTGGACGTGTAACATCATTTCTAACGCACAACGACGAGGCTTGTGTCGCAAATGTGTTGTTGAGATCATAATGTGCCGTGCAAATGGATGTGATGCAATTTGCCACTGACCCTTTTTTTGAGCTTCCTGTGTTCTTATCTTTACATTATTATTGATTGTGTGTAATTTATTAGTGTGACTGAAGTATTTCTTTTAATGCAAAACTGGGTATTGTTGTAATGGAGCATGCATCCTTAGAAACTCCCCATATAAATACAATTACTGTAGCCCCAGGACGAAGTCGGGCGGCTTTTGTGGATTCATGCTTGTCGTCTCTGCCGCCACCGCCGCCACGTCCGCGTCTGTCTCCATAGACACTTCCTTGTGGACGCTCTAGAGGCTGTAATTTTTGACCGATTACTGTCATATTTGGTATGGACATGTGTTACACCTAAATTATGACACTTATCGATTTTTGTTGCCATGACAACAGTATTGGCCGAATAATGCGCAAAAAAGGGGAGAAGCGGGCTTTCTGGGGCTACACCCATGTGGTCGCGGGCAGCCGGACTGTCTTGTACTAATATATGGTATTGTCCATTTAGGCTGTAATGCAGTATTTCTCTTTAGGATTTTTTCTACTGTGGAATTGATTTAAATTCAATACATATGAGTTTAATGTAGCGAGTGTTCGCTTTAATTGGTAGCCATTTATATCATCATAGTTTAGGAATAGCCCCCCTTTTCATGCAGTGTAACTGTCTTAATACTTACAGACCAAATTCTAGACTGTATACATGTAAATGACTATATCGTAGATGCATGCAAAAGATTAAATAATAGAAGGGAAATAAAACTGAAGTATTTTTGGTTGGGCAAGTTCTGCTCCGCAGGTGGTTTTGAGTGATGACCTCATCGCTCCGCAGAGGGGCCTGAACTCTGGGACTGTGCGGATCGGACCACCCCCAACCCTCCCTCGGCGGGGAATGGCGGTCACTCACCCTTCAACCATTGGGCGGGGATGATGTCACTCACCAGATGTCCAAGGCTGTGGAGTAGTCCGTGGAGCCCAGAAGCACGTCCGGGGGGCGGTACCAAAGGGTCACGACCTCTGATGAGTAGGTCTGGCAGGGAATGGACTTGGAGCGTGCGAGACCTGGAGGCACAGGTGTGAATGCCGCATGACCTTTCAGAGTTTTTCTGTGATTTTCAATTATTTTTTACCTCATCAGCTTGCTAAATGGGGGTTTGAGTGCTGCTATTTTTGTTTGCGTATTTGGGACAGTTTTCTGTAAAAATATATAAATAAATAAATAAATAAATAAACACTTTACAAATTCAATAAGATTTGTTTGATTTGTTTTGGCAACTGACAGACAGCTGGACGCCAGCAGAGCTGGGACAGACAGTGTGGCGCATGTCACCACAGTGGGATGTCAGCAGGAATTCTGGACCCCCTGAGAGAATATTGCTCTTGGCCCTCCGTCCTACTGGAATTTTGGCCCCCCTCTAAGATTAGCGTTCCGTGAATCATCATTGGTCTCCACCCTGCTAGCACTGACCTCGGCTGTGCTCTTGACTCTGTGCGTCGATGAGCCTGTGGATGAGAGTCAGCGTACATTTGGATCTGGAGGCTGCTGCAGTTTCAGTAGGCTGGTACAGCTGATTAATGTAAGTGCCTGTAGAGGATGCAGGTGGGACCCCTCCCTCACTGCATTGGGCAGTGGCCCTTGAAACCGATTGCTGAGGTTTTGCAGTGTAATGAAGGTGTTGGTGAGACTGTAAAAGCTCTGAGCAGCACAAAGTATGACGGCTGCAGGGGTTTATGGGATTTTGCTCTACCAATCAGCGTTTCTGGGAGCACGGAAGCAGAACTGCGCTCGCAGGGCTGTTAGGGGAGCAGAACTTGATCTTCGGCTTGTGGGGCTGATAAGGGATCGTAATTCTGTGTTCGGCTCTCAGGGCTGGTAAGGGGGCATAAGTCTGTGTTTGGCTTCTTGGGCCGATGAGGTATCGTAACTCTGCATTTGGTCTTCAGGCCTGACAAAAGAGGGGAACTCTGTGTTTAGCTCACAGTGCTTGTAAGGGGTAGTTAACGTGCAGTCGGCTCATATGGCTGATGAATGAGCTGAATCCCAACTGTTTTTCAATGGCCAAATCCAAATGTCTGCTCTTCATCGTAATGGCTGACTGGTGGACTTAACACATTTCCATTATACCCAGAGTAGTTAGGGATGTCCAGCTTCACAATTAATCAAATCTGTGAAGGGCTCATGTGGACTTTCATGTGACATTGAGAGAGTGCACTCTGTTGCAGACGTAACTCAACTTAGCCAACGAGTGTCGTGGTTTCACTCCCGCCGGATACAAATGTCAATCCGGCTGGAGCTAGGACCTTGGGCCTAAATGAAGAAAAGGACCCAAACGCCAGGCTGGAAAACACTTAAAGAATTTAATAAATAAAACAAAACAAAACACAAAGATAAAAAGAGGGGAGCAGCACCACATGCGCACAGGGAGTAAGAACCAAAATGCTGTGACAATGAGCACTGGCAACTGCCAGCCCTATATACCATGATAATCACCTCCACCCTAACGAGCAACAGATGCAGCTCGTCAGGGTGGAGGTGAGAGCAAGCCACAGGGGAGGGACTGCAGGGCAAAACCCTTACAACGGGATTATCCGGTATTCATAACAATAAGAATGTGACAATATCGGAGATGCCATTGGAGAAATTCTGAACAAGGTGAAATATTGAGTGCAGCGGGATGGGAAAGTGACTGATTTAGGTATCTCAGTGTACACTACTGATCAGAAATATTTGAACGCTTTGTTTGTGATACATATTTGTGTGAAACGTAAGAGGTTTAAGTCATGTAAATAACCTCAAATGGCAGATTGAAAGATGTGGATAAAAAAAAAATTGTATTTGACAAAATAAACTGGTTGAGTAATTTTCTATTTTATACAAAAGATCTACAATCAATTTAGGTGCAAACTGCACCAACAAATGAAGAATAAGGAAACGTCAAGTGCAGTGTGTTTTTGGGAACCTCCAGTGGAGGTCTCAGTGTAAACCCTCAGAACCTTATTTCTGTCCTTCTAGAAAAGGTGCCTTGAACAGGGGCAGTCGTTAGACCTGGGCTAATACCCCTCCCTTTATTGACAATAATTAGTCCTGGCTAATTCTAGATGGTTTTCCTTTATTAACACATTTTCCAATTCAAGAATAATCAAGTTTTTCTTTCGGCTTCTCTGAAGGATATAAAAGCAACAAAATAATGGGCCACATTCAGTCCAGAAAAAATAATTTAATTATAATTAGGTCTATGCAGCACTTTCGGCGACAGCATTTCAGAACTCTTCAGCGAATGAAGGTAATTTTGGTGACTAGTACGTGGTTGACGTCCGTTTACATTTTCCAAAGACAGCTGTCTATTTTTTTACAGCGAGTCGCATGACCGTGCTGCAAAAAAGGTTTCCTTTCAGAAATTTCCTTCATTCGCTGAAGAGTTCTGAAATGCCATCACCGAAAGTGCCGTGCATAGACCTAATTATAATTAAATTATTTTTCTGTACTGAATGTAGCCCATTGTTTTGTCGTTTTTATATCGCATGGGGGAGAGAAGCCGTGTCTTCAATTGCCACTTGATTATTCTTGAATTGGAAAACGTGTTAATAAAGGAAAACCATCTAGAATTTCTCGAGGACTAATTGTTGTCAATAAAGGGAGGGATATTAGCCCCGGAATTTTCAGGCCTAGCTCCGTGCCTGGCCTTGAATTTGCTTTGCAGTTATTATGGCAAAAGGTGGCCACTTTGATCTTTGCAAGGTTTAGATAGTCTATTGTGCAGCAAAAGGCTTTTAAATGATATTCTTCCACCTGTGACTGCATGAAAATTGTTGGCGTGTTATAACTTTTGGCCAATTTTTTATGCAATGCACAAATTATTCAGCTGAAAGGTTAATTATTTGCAGACACTGGTGTATTTATTTTTCAATGGGCAGTCGGGCCCACAGAAATGCCTAAGGTCTCAAGTCCAGTCCCAATTGCACAATTAAGGACGCAGCCCTGTGCTCTCTTAGCTTTGCGTAACGACGCAAAGCAGTTCAGTCAGCACCACAGTATAAGTCCAGGAGTGCGTTGTCCGTTAGCCCAGAGCATCGACTAATGGATTCAGTCATTGTCTGTTCTTGTGTGTACCTTGTACTTTGTGACATAACATATGCTGGCCCACATCCAATTTCAGTGTCAAAATTGCCAAGAACCAGGACTGCTTAAAGAACAAGGATGTGGACTCGATTATCCTGAAGATGCATCTTATGCAAACTGATATCCCATCATTCACTGCTCAACTAGCCAAGCTCAATTAAAATTTTAGTTTCACCTTTTGTACAATAAATCTGTCCAAGAATGAAAAGGAACCAAGAAATATGAGTAATAATTGATTGCCCTGATCTCATTTTTAGTAATGCATGATAAAAAAATGTTTAATAAGCTCTGGCGTCTGAAACCTTGCAGGTGGTGATTGTGGGGATAGCCGCCTGTTTGTTGACCGCCCGTCACTAGTTTGCATCATTTGTCAGTGTTTATAACAGCCTTCTCCATATTTCTGATCCTGGAAGTGCTCACTCCTTAGGATACAGACAAGAACTTTCCTCACAAGATCACAAACCCAGTCTTGGCAGTTTTTACGTTAGGAAACTGCCTCTGTGGCTGTTTTCAAAACAGCTTCCTAACTGCCGTATCCTTGAAACGCACTGTCTTCTAAACTGCCAGTTACCGACTGGTCACCTAAATACAGACCATTTCTCGCAACTGGTAGTTGGATGCACTGAATGAGAAATCTAAATGTGCAAATTTTCCAGTGAACTATAAAATACCAAGATTATACTCACATTTTCCTGGTTTGGCGAGTGAATTTGGCAACTCAGTTTTTAAGTTGCAACCTTAACTAAGACACGAAGAGGCTGCTGTTTTCATGCCCCAGTCACTGTCTTTTAAAATTTCTGGACGAGTGGCTAAAAGATCGCCTAGGAATTCAAGGAGAGCTTTTTTTTTTCCGGTCCTCGCAGCTCGTTCCAAGGCTGGGGCAACCGGAAGAATGAAAAGATTGGATGTCTCTTTGCTTTGATGGGCATGTTACTCCAAGATAGATTCATTCTGAGGTACAGGGCCCATTATGATGCATAAAAAGTTTGAACTTAGTTTAACTCTTACACAAAACATGCCGAGATTTTGAGTCCTGAACTTATTCTCCAATATAAGCTTAAACCTATTAATGCAATTGCATGGGCTAAATAGGGGTCTATCCTGAGAATAAAGAAACTAAGTGCAAATTTACCAAAAAACTGACCTTTTTATTAAAACGTTTTTATCTAAAATTAAAGAAGGAATACAATGAAAACAAAATTGTCAGAATTATGAAATTCTCAGTTGCTTCATAGGGGTTTACCTCAATAGCTGCTTAACCGAACATGGCTCAAAAGAATCACTGAATCACTATCAGAATGGTAGTTGCTATTTGGCTACATTAACAAACCATGCACATGGACTCTGTATCGTAACCTGACCAAATTTGGAAACCAAAACAAACATCACCGTCTAAACTTCGTCCATAGTACCCACTGACGCTTTAGCCAAGTAACACTATGCGTGTCCACAGCAAATGAATTTCTGGCAACGAGAATCATTAATTTATGCACATATCTGCTGTAGACAAGCATTCTCGAAAGCCGTGATTCACCTCGGAATGTCCCATTTTGCAAAAGTTTCTTCCCTAATGGCATGTCCCGTGGCTATGTTCGCCATCTACAGGCGCTCCGAAGGCGAAAATGAAACATAGGCAATTGGTTCAAAAAGGGTCACTTGGTACGGGTTGCCCAATCACAGAACGGGTATCTCTCGCTTTTGGTTTCCCAGTATCTATGAAGACTTGTTCCCATCTTTTCCACAAAGCAGTGTTGGCGCTACCATTCTGTATCATACGGAATGTATACCAGCGGAGTGTAACGATGGAGACGGAACCTGTCTAGTTTCCACGAGGCGCGTTTTTTTTCCAGCTTTGTTCTTGTGAGATGCGCGCTTTTTTCCTCGCCTCAATTTTTTTTAAGGCGCCTTATGGAGCACGTGCGCTTTTGTGCGCCTTAAAAGACGGTGACTGCAGTGATCGTCGGAAAGGTCATTGGTGATAATTGGGTTCTTATTATTCTATGGGCAGACACATTAGGACACACCTGTTTCACCATACAGTTGGTCGCTGTACTGTATGTGTTGGAGATTATGGCTACAGTTAGGGTGACCACGGAAATGTCTATTTATATCATTCGGTTATTTTAGTACAAGTGTAGTAAACAACTTTGCCATTCAGTGCACTCGGTTCATGTAAGAAAGAGTGAGCATGCAAGCCACTTTAGCTACGGCCTAAGCTGTGTTCCTCATGTGTCAAAATCAGGGCAGCGGAGTCGAGGTGTCGGTAAAGTGTGCGATTCTGGTTTCGAGGTGCAGGGGGCTCACCGAAATCGGCCAGTTTGAGCTCTCCCAGGTAGCTGATGAGCAGATTCTGGGGCTTCAGGTCTCTGTGCAGGATTCTGTGCCTGTGGATGTAGGACAAGCCCCTCAAGAGCTGAAACATGAAGACCTGAGAGAGAGAGAGAGAGAGAGAGAGAGAGAGGGGGGAGGGGGTATTACCATGATTATTGTTTTATTATTACACTTAGGCAACTTGTATTTTGAAATATTTCATGGCAGCAAAGCATTCGAGTTGAAATTGAATTGGGCTGCGGATACAGAAACCTCCCCGTGGTGCAGCCTGGGAAACGCTGGTTGAATCAGGATATTAATCTGATACTGCCAGTAGGCCAATCTCTGTATACTTACCTACGCAATCAAACGATGAAGATGCCTGCCAGATCCGGACAGCGACACAAGCACCTGCCCCTCTCTGGGCCTGCACTGTCAGTCGTCTCAATTAACATCGGAGGTTTCTCCAGATGCAAGGCAGACATATTGGCAATGATGACTAATCGTTTTGACATATTGTACATGCAGGAAACCCACATCGGCTCTGCACAACACCGACCTGTCATCCCTGGAATGAAACTAGTTGCAGAGATCCGACACAGACAGTATGGATCAGCTGTTTTCAGCCGACCAAGCCTCAAGATTGAGGAAGTATGGACCCACAGCACAGAAGGGCACATGGAAACCATCATGGTTGCCCTTCCAAATGTCTCTGTCACATCAGTGTACAAACCACCTCCAACCCCTTTCTGCACACAGAACTACCAGAAAGATGCAAGAGGAAATTCCACATCAGCATCGGCGACTTCAATGCCCACAGTACATCATGGGGTTGTGAGAGCAACAACCAAGACGGAGATGAAGTTGAAACCTGGCTCGAGTCCAAACACCTGACCCTAATCCATAACGCTAAACTACCCAAATCTTTCCACAGCGCCAGATGGAAACGAGGTTACAACACAGACCTTGCCTGCGTGAGCAGTGAAATTGCCTCCAGAACTGTGAAGAAAGTCCTGGATCCCATGCCCCATACCCAGCACCGACTAATTGCCATCACCGTTGGATCTGCACTCCAAGCAACAACCGTCCCATTCCGCAGAAGGTTCAACCTGCGGAAAGCTGACTGGCTGTCATTCCAACTTGAGATTGAGCATTTCATATCCCACATACCACCACACCCCAATAACTACACCAACTTCACACACTTGGTAAAAAGGTCAGCCAGACGCCACATACCCTGAGGATGTCAGACACAGTATATTCCAGGGCTATCAGAAACATCCAGCAACCTGCTGAGAGCCTACCATGAGGAATACAATAAGGACCCTTTCTCCTCTACCACCATGGAACTTGGAGACCCTGATCAGCGAAGTTGGGGAACAATGAAGAAAAGTCTGGAAGGAGATAATAGAAAACACCAACATGACAAACAACAGCAGGAAGGCATGGGCTACAATCCACCGCCTTGGCGAAGACTACACCACAACTCCCATAATCACAACAGTCACAGCCAACTCTGCAGCATCATAACTGGTGGCCAATTGCCAAAGCCAAAACCGCCGCCGACCCACAAGAGAACACCGCCATACAGAGGTATCGGACCAACCACAACCAGCCAGCTCTCTCACCAAACCCTTCGACATAGAAGAACTCGAAAATGCAATGGGAAAGTTAAAACTCGGAAAAGCAGGATGGATTGATGACATACTGGCAGAAATGTTACAGCACCTGGGACCTAACGCAAAAACCTGGCTTCTGGAGATGCTGAACAAATGTATGGCACATATAACCATCCCTTCTGCCTGGAGAAAGGCCAAAGTTGTTGCAATACCCAAACCCGGCAAAGATCTATCATCCCCAAAAAGCTACGGGCCCATTTCACTCCTCTGCATCACCTACAAGCTCTATGAGAGGCTGCTACTCCAATGCCTCATGCCACTCAGACACCAAGCTGATGGAAGACTAAGCTGGTTTCCGTCCTGGGTGCTCCTGTGCTGGACAGCTACTGAACCTCGCTCAACCCATTGAGGATGGGTTTGAAGACAAAGTAATAACTGGAGCAGCATTCAGAGATCTGTCTGCAGCCTATGATACTGTCCAACACCGCACAATGGTCAGGAAACTACTGGACATGACTGGTGACCTGAACCTGTGTCAAGTGGTCAAGAGCATCCTCGACTACAGGCACTTCTACGTCCAGTTGAGTGACCAGAAGAGCAAATGGAAAGCCCAAAAGAACGGCCTACCACAAGGTGGCGTACTGGCCCCTCTCCTTTTCAATATATACACAAACGATCAGACACTACCCCCAGAATGCCAGTGCTTCATCTACGCAGATGACATCTGCATCACCACCCAACAAGGAGACTTCCAGAAGATCGAGTCTGTCCTCGAAAGTGCCCTCCAAGACATGTCACACTACTACAATAAGAACCAACTGAAACCCAACCCATCAAAAACCCAACTATGTAGTTTCAACCTGAGAAACCGAGATGCCAAGAAAGAACTGAGCGTCACTTGGGGTGGCCACAAACTCTCCAACAACCCGAGCCCCACGTATCTTGGAGTTACACTAGATAGGACACTTTCCTTTAAGAAACACCTGGAGAACACCAAAGCCAAGATCAACACCCGCAATAACATCCTGCGCAAACTAGTGAGCTCCAAGTGGGGCGCAGACCCACCAACAGTCCGTGCAACTGCCATGGCACTGTGCTTCTCCACAGCAGAGTATGCCTGCTCAAGCTGGAGCCGATCACGCCACACCAAACTGGTCGACACAGCCCTAAATGACACCTGCCGCATCATCACGGGATGTGTCAAGACAACACCTATCCCGTACTTTTATGTGTTAGCCGGCATCTCTCCTCCTTACATCAGACAATTAGCTATAGCTCGAGATGAGCAGAGAACGCAGGAGACACCCCTTGCATGGCCATGTCGCACCTCAACGCAGGCTTCGGTCCAGAGCCAGCTTTGTGCACACAGTCCTGCCCCTCCAGACAACCAAACAAGAAGCAAGGACCATCACCTGGGAAGATGAGTGGCAAACCTATGACACACAAGCTCTTGAATGGTTGGCCAGAAGAATTACACCCACCGAAAGCCTCGCTAGTGGCCATGACCTTAGCTGGGCAACCTGGAAGTCACTAAATAGACTGCGCACAGAACAGGGGTGGTGCAAAGCACTGATGAAAGCCTGGAACTACACAACAGAAGACACATGCAGCTGTGGGTTACTGCAGACAATATCCCACCTACTGGAATGTGCAGATGCCCCCAGGTGCAGCCCAGAAGACCTGGCAGAACCTACTCCATCAGCTATGGCCTGTGCCCGATACTGGCAGAACGACATCTGAGATTGCTATGGACTCGAAGAAGAAGAGATTGAATTGAATGTTGAGAGAGAAGGTGGGGGGGAAAGGGTGAAAGAGAGAGGAGAGAGGGAAAGAGGGAGAGGGCGAGAAAGAAGAGAGGGAAAGAGACCAATAAGAGCAAGTAGAAAGAGAGAGTGATTTTTTTGTAGATAGTTACTGTGCATATAGCTGTTGCATACAAGAATTCAATTGAATCAACTAGAGGCACTTCTAGAGTGCAAACCTCCACCAAGGTGGCACAGTCCAAATCTTGGTGAGTGGGAGCAAAGTTCATTTATCGCGTGTCAAAGGATTTCAAGATGGCTGCCATGGCGGCCATATGATTTGACTGATTGCGGACACTGATGTAATAGCGACCCATCCACAAAATTTCAGACATATCCGCTCATGACTTTTTGAGTTATCTAGTTCACAAACGAACAGACAAACAAACAGAAAAACAAACAAACAAACGGCACCGATCACATTACCTCCTGCAAACTTCATTTGGCAGAGGTAATAAAGAGTGAAAATTGATTTTCATAATAATGCCATTTTATTATTAACAACGCTACAGTGGCTACTGTTGATGATGCTGTAACCTCAGTTAAAATTTAGGCTTAGAGGTTGTGAAGTTGTCTGGATTATTCTCTAGATATGTATGTATTGGCAATATTCAAAAGTATATCTCATGGCGGTAAAAAAAATTGGAATTTCAATTGTAGAAAGAGAAATTAATAGGCTGTGGGTATGTGTGTGTGTGTGTGTGTGTGTGTGTGTGTGTGTGAGAAAGAGAGATAACTAATTAAAAATGAACAGAAGTATGAGGAAAAGAAATTAGACTGAGCGCAAACAGAGGCAGCAAATTGCTTCATTGCTGGGTATTACCATGGCAACCTGCAGAGGCCGTGAGATAATAAACAGGGAATATGAGACTGCTGCTCTGGTTTTGCTGTTACTCTGCCGGCTGGAGATGAACAGGAGGTGGGGGGGGGGGGGGGTTACAGACAAGGACACGACTCTTCACTCGCCCCCCCGACTGTCTCCTGCACACCTGTTTCTCATTTCCAGTCAGGGCTTTCAAGGGCACAGTTTTTTGTTTTTTTAGGAGGGAGTGTCTTCTACCACAACTTTCAGAGCCTATTAGCACAAGAACGTTCTCCCACACCCCCACCCCCCAAAAGTGAGCCTTGTACACCCCCACCCCTCAGTTGAGACCAGACTGCTGGGGACACGCCCCCGCCATACCCACCCCCCCAAAACTGAGACTGCCTGTCACGGAAATCTTCGACCCATCAGGCCATTTGGTGTTAATTTCTCAGCCATTAGCAGATTTCTCCTCCCATTTTTCTCCTCAGGGCCCTAATACTGGACACCCCCCCTCCTAACAGGGAGCCCCCCCCCTCCAAAATACCTGCCCCTCACCCAGTCCTGCACCTCCGCCTCCAGCTCTTACCCTCACGTTATGGGAATGCAGCCCTCCTGGGTGCTGGGTCATGTACTGCGCCAGGTCTGTTTGCTAAGTGAGGCAAAGAGAGACACACAGATTACAAATATAAAGGATTACTTTGGCATTTCTCATCTTTAGTGTGTGTGTGAATTAAGAAGGAGATAGTTGTCAATCAAAGACTCAGCTGGGGAAGGCATTCTGGCCTTTCGTTTGTGTATTTTCAGTTTTGGGTGCAAAAACAACACAACTTCAACTTTGTTCTGTTACTCACTGCTTGTTTATGGCTTGATCATGGTAATGGTCTGAAATTATTTTGTTTTCATGAGTGAATCTGCTATAAAGCTGATGTTAGCACCTGCAACAACTTACATTGTAATTGCAATTTAAAATATTGTCCAGTTATGTCCAGTTATTCTGCCAGATGTTTGCTGAATTAATGCTAGTTATTTACCTTCCTCAAAAGTAACTACAACAACACTGCCAGGGAATATGGCACCCTGTGGTGTGGTAGTTTAGCTGTTTGATTGTGACTCAGGATTGCGGTTGGTTCAAGTTCAATTAGACCAGTTCAGCTGTTGGACCCTTGAGTGAGGACCTTCAAGCCACATTGCTCCTGAGGGAATTTACCCCTTAGTTTAATAAACTATTAGCCTTTCCTGGAGAAAAACACAGTGTAAATCTTGACAGAGAGGATACAAAGGTAGTATTACCCACTCACCACGTACTCGAAGACGAAGGTGAGCGACTCCCGCGTGTGAATGATGTCATGCAGGAGGACTATGTTAGCGTGCTTCAGGCCTTTCAGCAAGGAAGCTGGAGAGATAATAATGCGGCACACTCACACTGAAATCCATGCAATTTCATCTATTCATTGTCTAACACGCTTATTCCGTCCATCCATTATCTATCTCACTTATTCCTGGTCAGGGTCTCAAGGGACTGGGGCCAAACCCAGCAGTCAGTGTGCAAGAGGCAGGGCCACACCCTGTCGAGTTTGTTTATTCTTCTCGCCTTGTTTACTCACATGCTCATGGTAAGTACATACCATACATAAGTATGCAAAAATGCGTTTGGGAACACATGCACATGTAACAAGGCTTATTAACCTGAAAGAATTACCGGATCACCGGCTAACAATTGAAAAAGATAAACTCCTTGTTTGAGCGGATTTACTGTAGCTTGTATTTTAGTCACATACAGTAGTTCATGAGTACGTCCTCAGAAACTGGAGCTGTGCTGGGGATCCCTGCTCCATGAGAGCCATAGCCCTGCGTTTTTAGAGCAGAGAGACATCTAAAACATGCTGGGCAATGGTTGTTCAGAAGCAGGGTTCCTTATACTCATACTAGAGGATGTTGCTTTTCAGATGAGGCCTTACACATGCTTTTTGGCCGAACAGATTGTCTGTTATAAGCTTTTCATTCTGGAATGTCAAGAAGACAAAATTTTAAAAATGTTGTGCTTAAGAGTTGAACTTCAAATTCAGGTTTTTTTTAAGATAGATATCAAAATGGTTCAACACGAGGCCAAACACTTGAATACTCCACAAATGCAACACCTATTAAGCATTATTACTATAATTATAATTACATTGCCACATTTGCTTTGGTATTTCTTGCTGCAAATCCTGCTCATCTTGGAGTGTAATGACGCCAGTAATTAAAATAATTCATGGACTAATTTGCTTGAATTAAATGAATCGTGGGAAGATCATTCAGGGAAAAGCAATTTAATGAGGTTCAATTTAAGTCTTTCATCATACTCATTCGACACATTACACACAATACACACTTTACACATATCACGCACGTGATACACATTATATGTTTCTCTCACCCTCTCGGATGGCAGTGAAGGGAATCCCCTCCTCTGTTTTCATGCGGATCACCTTCAGCGCCACCAGGTGGCCATTTATCCTGCGAGAGCAGCGGAAAAGTGAAGATGAACATTCATCATGTTGCGCTCCATTTTTTGCGCTGGTGCTTTTATTCAATGTGGCTTACTGCTAATTTGACTAAGCAGGGGCCAATCCTCTCTGGAACAGCATGGGGTTAAGGGCCTTGCTTAAGGGCCCAACAGCTGCACTGATCTTATTGCGGCAACAATGGGGCTGGAACAACCCACCCTTTTCATCCCAATTAAAATGCTCATCACTAGGCTACAGGCTGCTCCAAATGAACTGCCAATAAGTGAGCCTGCTTCTGTGGCTATACTGCTAGCACAGAAAGGCAAGTGTGTCTCAACTTCTGCTTTAGTCTTATATATAGGCTTAATTTTTTTGTTTATTTATTTATTGCTAAAGAAGGCAAAAATATTACTAGTGAGGTTGGTAAGATAATTTTACACCTTGCCAGTGAGGAAAAAGATCAAACATTTAAACAAGCTAATATTTTCTATTTGAGAAGGATACAAATAAGATTTAAAGTTTGATTACAAGATTATAGCACTCATTAACAGATTTAGTGTTTTTTTTTCCATTTTTTTATTTGTAATGGAAGTACAAACCAAGCGCTTTTTGGAGCCAAAGCAATAAAAGCTAAGTACCGTCAAACCCTCCAAAGTCACTGATTCAGAGAATGCTTTCTCTGAAAAACTAACTGAAAATGTTCCCTTGTGACCCACTTCCTAAGTAGGAACAGTATCCTTGGCAATCCTAATGCAATAACATGCTTTTTATTCGTTGGAGGGAAACTTGCATCTTACGCACTTTCTCAGTGCCCCTGGCATTGCTGGCCTTGTTGAAATTGACCCAAATAAGCAAAATAAATATTCTGGATATAAATAAATAAATGGTACACTGGTTTCTTGGAGTATGTTGTGTGGAACGACCTGGCAAAGTCCCTCAGAAAAAACAAGTTTTTCCTAACGAAGTGGTATGGCTTTTGCTTACCCTGCTGAAAATCCCATTTTAAACATGTCTAAATCAAGTCAAGCTGGTGCAAACTGAATTCAACACCTGCAGCTAGTTGACTAGCTGTTCACCAGCTGAGCATACAGCAGCCTACCAGGTTGAATAACAACTAACTCTATAACTCTATCCAGTATAAACAGACCATTCACCCCAAATTCAGAAATACATACATTTCCTCTTACCTGTTGCGCTATTTATCTGTTGAGATGGTTCTGGTGTGGGTTGCTGAATTTTTTTTTTTTTTTACCCGGGTTGATGGTTGGATGGATTGATGGATGCATACATAGATAGATGACTTTATTAATCCTATAGGCCGGGGCTATTCAACAAGGGCCTGTGTGGGTGCAGGCTTTCATTCCTACCAAGCGCTTACACACCTGATACTACTAATCAATCTCTTTAGCCAAGACTCTTGGGGTTGATTAGTGGTGTCAGGTGTGTAAGTGCTGGGTTGGAATGAAAGCCTGCACCCACACTGGCCCTTGCAGGATAATGTTGAATAGCCCTGCTATAGGCAGCTGATTAAAACACAGATTATGTCACAAGTCCAGCTTGGTAAAAATAAGGACAGTCTTGGAGGTTGGAGAATGTCGAGTTCATTTAAGGACGAGGATAATGGATCAATGGAATGAACGAATTGAATGGAAGAATGTGTTTAATACCCCCCGCCCCAATACCCCATTTTGAATACCTGGTGATGTAATTTGGACTCGCTAAAGCCCCCGCTGTGTTGTAGCATCTCATCAATGATGTCCTCTGAGACGTGGTCTCCCGGTTTGTCTGTGTTTACTTAGGCAATGTACTGGTTTTCTATCCTACCCCAGAGGATCATAACCGCCATGTCTGCCTGGTTATTCAAAGATTGTTGGAGAATCACCTTTACTTAAAACCAGAGAAATGCTAATTTCATTGCACCAGTAGTTGTGTTTCCATCCAACTGTATCGCAAATCTTAAGCGCATTTTAGTAAATGTGGCAAAAGAAAATGCGCATTTGTGCGCGTTTCCATCCACTACAGTTATGCGCTTTTGTTTCACGAGATAAGCCATAGGTGCCGTTTGGTGGCAATTCTCGAGTCAGTTGCCAATAGCTTTATTCGACTGGGCTGTATGGTGCAGCACTGTGCCTTCAGTGCTGCACTTTTTGCAACTTTTTCTGTCCGAGTGGTACTGCATCGTTTTCGGTGTTGCACTCGGTGTAGCACTTTCTGCACCGATTTGAAACGGGTGCAGCTTCAGTGCACTGTGATCACATGACCATTCGAAAAATGGCGGACACTCGCTCGGGTCAGAACTCCACGTGAGTTTCAACAACTTTATCGTTTCCAGTATTTTTCTCGCACCTTTTAAACAATCTGCCGAATGTATGGTGGCTTGGTGGATCATTAGCTAAGTTTTGTTTTAGGTTTGGGCGATCTCAGCCACAAAGCCCCGGCCCAAAGAACATGAACCTGCCATGGCCATGTCATCATAGTCATCGCATCATCATCACTCTCCTCCTCACTGCTCATTTCGTGCATTAAAACCACCATACACAACTGCTTTGGGTCTGCCATGTTCTTTGTATCACGTGAAGACGCTACATGGTGCTACGCCGAGTGCTGATTCTATTCGACTGGTCGCTCTCGGTGCAGCACGTTTTGTTCACTGCGCAGGTGGGCGTGGCCTAGATGGTGCAGCACCATGAAAGACCAGTCGAATAGAGCTATCGTCTCTACAGAAGAAGCCGGCGCACGCGGTGACATCAATAAGTGCGACGAACGAAAAGGAAAACAAGCAGGAAAGCTGGTGGCAAAAACGAATTAAGCTTTTGCTAGTTAGCAAGCTAGCAGTTACTAAGACTTTAATGTAGCTAGCACACCAGTGTAGTGAGCTAGCTTGTTAATAAGGTTACCGTTTGCTTCTATTGTATTAACCACTAGCTAGCTAGCTAAAGTGATAACAAACTCTTTGATGTTACAGCTAATACACCAGTGTAGCTAGTTTGCTGGCTAGCTATCTTGCTAATAAGGCTACAGTTTACCACATGCATGCAGCCGGCACCAGCGCCTCATCGACCTCCCCACATATGGGAACGTAGGCAAGCAAAAATGACTTAGTTGGTAAACGTCATCATTTATTTGCAAAACTTGTTTGCTTTCCCGTTTCCACTGCACTAATGTGCATTTATCTTTATCGATACGGCAAATTTTCAAACTCCTTCTCGCACATAAAAAATTGATGCACTATTTCGAGTTGATGCGCATTTTGGGCGTTTCCATTCTGGTTTTTTGAAGCGCAAATTCAAAATGTGCATTAAAATGGGTGGATGGAAACACAATTACTGTCTCCCTCTTGGGCTTCACTATAACGCAACGTGCCCTTGGAGACAGATTGCCGTAAAGTACAGCCTGTGCTGGATTGGCCTGACCTTGAAAGAAGTTACTCAAAGTAGCGGCCGTTTTGACAGCGCTCACCTGCATCAGGACTCGCTTCGACTGGACCCCCCAGGTGGCCTCTGCCTTTTGTTGTCTCAAACAGTCATTTACCACCACTCCAGTGCTCATGCACCTAGATACTCAGCAATAATTCATTGTTGAAGTTGATGCCCCCGATGTGGGTGCTGGGATTGTCCTATCCCTGTGAGCAGCTAATGACAAGATAGAACCATGTACCTACTTCTCTTGTCAGTTGTCTCCTGCTGAGAGAAATTGCTCCATCAGTGACCAAGAGCTGTTGGCGGTGAATCTTGCCTTTGAGGAGAGGAGGTATTAGCTGGAGGGATCCAGTCTCTCCTTTTTCATCTGTACAGACCATTACAACCTGGAGTGCCTCTCGTTTGTTTAGGTGCTGAACCCCAGACAAGCCCGTTAGTCCCTATTTGTTGCTAGGTTTAACTTCATCTTGACTTATTGTCCCAGTTCAAAGAATATCAAGCCTGACTCCTTGTCTCATCTTTACTCTCTGGTGTCCAAAAATCTTCCTAAAACCATCCTGCTGGATAAATACCTTCTGGCGGCCACTAAGCTCAAGGTGGAGTGCGAACTCGAAGAGGTATTGCAATCATATCCCCCACCATCGGAGATTCCCCCCAATTGTCTCTTTGTTCTTGAAAGATAAGGAAGCAATGTCCTCTCCTGGGCCCACACTTCTCAGCTGGTAAGCCATCCTGGCATCTCATGCACCCTCACACTCATTTTTTGACACTTCTGGTAGCCAATCATCTGCCGAGATACCCGAGAGTTTGTCGCGGCCTGTACTGTGTGTACCCGCTCCAAATAAAGTTACCAACTGCCTTTACTCCAGTCTGAGGAGGCAGAGGTGGCAGTTCCCTCTGCTAACAAGGGAGATCCCACTATGGAGAACGTCATGGAACTAAACCCCCGGTTTATTGACCCATTCACCGCATTGAGGGCACTATCTTCACTTGCTGTGAGGCTCCTCCTCCCTCATTCCCCTCGTAAATTCACCCAGTGTTCCAAGTCTCGAGAATTCAACTCATGTCTTTGTCCCCTTACAGTCCTCCCTCCTGCTTCCCGCTTCTTCCCAGGCTCATCAATGGTGACATTGGATTCTGGACATCAGGCATAGGGTACACGGACGCCACTTCTTGGTGGACCTGGAAGGGTACGCGCCTGAGGAACGGTTCTGGGTCCTGGAGCAGAACATCTTTGACTGTCCCTGGTTTATGGTTTCCTGCCCACCTCAGAGCGCTATCTGGGGAGGGAAGGCACTGTCATAACCCTCATGTGAATCCCTTGTGTTCCTCCTCGCATCCAGCTATTTTTGTGTCTTTCATATGTATTGTCTCATTTGATTGGCTTGGCACCTTGCGTGCCATCCTCGCCTGCTGTAATGCATTTGTATTTCCGCACTTCCATGTGTCTCTGTGGCATATGTAAACTTTACTTTGAGTCTGTTCTGTTGCTGAATTGTTGCTTGCTATATGCCCTTTTATTCAACCAGTCGGCAAACTTCCTAGTCTAAAAGAGTTTATCGTTTTTTGAAATTATTGCTATCTTTAATGATAGGGAATTATGGAAGTACTCTTCTTTGTCTTATTAATAGGAACAAGCTCCCAAGCCTATTTCCTCAGGATTGGGACCGCATCTCTGTTAAAGTGCCTCTTCAGTCTGTTTCTCTGCCCACTTTATTAGGGACACCTCCGAGGCCCTCTGCTGTCCTCAGGATTGGGACTGCGTTCCTGCTGAATTCTTAGAACTTGCCTTCTGACAGTTCTGCTCTGGAGAGGGTTATCTCCATGTGGCCTCTGCCCTTGGACATCATTGGCCAGGCATGGACATGTCCCTTACCCAAGCTCATTACCATCTTAACTGAACTGTTCAAATCTACTCAGGGCTTCCTCCCTATCTGTCATTACTGTATTCCTATCAATGAGCCTTACTACTGGATCGTACTCTGCCTCCGCCCCTGGTTCCTTGTCTGGGTAATAACGGATAAACTGAAACACGCTGATATGAACTGTTTGAGATAGTTTGCTCAGATGGCATATGAGTTTTAGAGGCTGATGGCACAGGATGGGAATGATCCCCTGTAATGCTCTATAACTAACTGTCGTCAAATCAGTCTGTCGCTGAAGATTGCCTCGCTGTCGTGTCATGGTGGCATAGGAGGCGTTTTTCATTATCACCAGCGGGTGAACTACCAGTAGTCAGAGATAGTGAGGGTGATGGTGCTGGCTGCTATGGCTGGGTTTAAGGGGGTCTGCGGTGGGGTTTTCAGTACACCTGCTTACCTGCTTATCCCCTTGTACACGGTGGCGTATGCCCCTTCCCCAGCTTCTCCAGGTTCAGGTAGGAGGTGGCTGTGCCAAACTGAAGACCATTTTTCTGCACGACATTTGGACAAAGAAACACAGTTTTTGGCGATATGAGATGCCCTCTCTAACAGAGGTGGGAAGTCAAGATGTCATACAGGTAAAGTCCTGCCATGTATTTCTTCCACCAATGAACTCAGGTGACAGAATTCACAATGTTCTGCCTCCTAGTGGGAGGATTTTACAAGTTAGTCAATCCAGATGATTGGGGTGAAGACACTGGAGTGGACTCTTAACTTCTGAATATGGATTTCCCCTTCTGCTTACCTCAGGCAAACAAAGAAACACATGCATGAAATCATGCAGGAATAATAATTGACTCTATATAGGCCAGTTTCACAGACAACTTTGGCCCTATTCTATGTAAAGTTGTTTTATGGAGAATCTCCGTTCATATTAGAATTTAATCTTCAGGTGGAATTGATGCGTCTGAACTGCAGGTTACTTGTAAGTTTGGCGCCCCCTGGTGCTCACCCATTGGAACTCCTGCTCGAAACCCTTTCCCCAAGAGGGTCGCTGTTGCTGCGTGACCTTTGGACCCGTAACCGACGGACCTGCAGGGTGTGGAACCAGTGAGGCGGGGGATCGCTGGGATAGCCATGGTCCTCCAGATCACTGAGCTGGGCAGGGGAGGCAGAAAATTAACTGTTGGGGGGGTGATGCTCCACAAGCCTACTGTCAATTAAACATCTGTGCAAACGCACGCACACACACTTATACATAAATGCACATAAATATTCACCTGAACATTGACACATACACATTTATCAAAGCTCAGACGAACGCACATACAAAGACATATGCACATATTCAAAAGACCGCACGCGTGCAAAGTTTATGCACACACTCTCACACACAGCCCCACTCACGAAAACACTGATGCAAATGCACACACACACAAACACACACACACACACACATGCACACGCACACACACAGTGGCTCAAATTGCTGATAGAGAATGGAGAGTCTCCAGCCATGTGTGAGTGCTTATGAATACGAGTCTTCCTTTCATTCAGTACCAGAATCCTGCATCCATTCCACACAAAACTAACACCCACTGACAGGAAGATACGTATATTCATCAATGAATTATGAAGTTTATCATTTTTCATAGGCAGAGAAAAATGCTCCATTTTCCATTAATCATTTGTAGATGAGGTTCTAAGATTCTGATGAGCTTTACTTGTGTAAGAAAAGGCTGATTTGTGCATCACATTTCCAGAGAAGAATCACTATCTTTTCTCCTCCTAATCTCTTCTCAGGAGTGCTACACGAGCAAGATTCTTGATTAAGTCACCTGCTTTGTGATAGTTTACTGCCTGGTGTGTCTGACAGAATGTTACCTCACTTTGATATGAAAATCTCTTGTACCGCATACTTGCAGGCCAAAAATATTCAGACAGTGACATAGTTTTTGCGTTTTGGCTGCACCCCAGTACGGTCAACATGAAATCAATTACTATGGAGTTAGTGAGAGACTGGGACTGCCAGCTTTAGATTTTGGGTTTTCCTTATCATATTGTGTGAACTACTTTGGAAGTGCAGTCTTCAGCGTCCACATACTTACGGACTGCAGAATGTGTACGAGTGCCTGTATCTCAGACAGAGCGATTCCCTGACCGGCCTTTGCTGTTTCTGAAAAATTGGCTCCATAGTGTTATCTGCATTCTGAAAGGATCCAGACAGATGTTTCATTTCACCAGCTTGGCTTGTGGATACGACTCCTCTAAAGGATTTTAAATGCTTATCAGTGTGTTAAACTGAGCACGTCTCTTCACTCCTTACACTGACTGTGAGATCTCTGAGTATTTGAACAGAGCCAGTGAGTTTTAAAGCGCTGTGATTTTGGCAGTCCTCCTGTGCAGACTGTCTGTGCAGTTACATCAACAGTATATTGAACGACACATGGCAATTAGACCCCTGTAAAACTGTCTGTCCAAGTTCTTACGGTCCTAACTGTTGGAATGTACTTGTGTGTTCGTCGCTTGAAGACGAGCTGGCATTCTGAACTGGTTGCCCCTGCGTTTTCAGTACTTCCTGATGGTTATAGCTGTTCTGTTGTTGGTCAAAGCTAGATAAAGCAGTAAAGTAAGCTGGTGGCCTTACTGGTAGACTAGCTGGCTGTATAATGCTCATTTGGTGAACAGCAGGTCGACAAGATTAAACCAGATTGTGTTTGAGACATGGTTGAATGCAGCCAGAGCTGAGATTTCCAGCCTCCTTACACTTACTTTCTCATAACCTACGCATATGTTGCTCTGGGTATGAGCGTCTGTTTAATTCATGATAATGTAATTCAGTGATTGTAATGTATTGTACTTCACACGTTGTCAGCAGATGTGCATCCGGATTCGTGTACTTGGCCAACAGGATCCACACTTATGTTCCACCGCAGAAACATTATTTATATTGCTGCATCTCACAGACCAACAGCCATTAACAGCTATCTGTCTTCTTTATGGTCTAAGGTAGAGACAGGTGGAACTGACGGGGAGATATTACAGGAGGGATAGAAAGGAAGAGAGAGGATGGGTGGAGGGAGATAGAGATGGAGGGAGCAGTCAGAGAGATGGAGATGGAGAGGGATGAAACTCTGGCTGAGAGCTCAGTGTTCACTTGACGCGAGATCATGAAGACAGAAATGCTTGGCGCTGCCTTTCGTTTCTCATCCATCACCACACAGGTCAGTCTGCGCTCAGCGAAAGTCATTCTGTTTCCGTCGATGCTGCTCTTTTACAGAACCCGCACAGCTGGCAACTGGACAATTCGTCTGTAAGTCTGGCCCAAAGGCACTCTCTGGCAGAGATGCTCTCCTGAAATGTTGTAGTAAGCCATTCCCGCAAAGTAATTGACTCGTCTCAAAACCCCCTCTCAATAACACCTCCTTTACTGTCCGGACAGCTTTACTCGCCTCATGGCAAAAGCTAAAAAACAAGTTAATCTCAGCTGGTATTTTTGTCATATATTCAAACAGAAAATTTCATTTTCCGCATAAAACAGAAATAATATTAATGAGGTGAGCCTATTTGACTCATTTAAACATTTGCCAGTGAGGTAAGAAAATGAGTAAAAAGAAATGTAAAAGAATAACTGTGTGTGTTTGTGTATGCGTATATGTATACAGTACTGTACAAACCTTTTTGACACCCTAGATTTTTTTCATTCAAATTTGACGTTAGAAGTTTCTTTCATATGTTCCAAATTAATGTTGCTGGCGATAAAAAAGCACACAAAGTGTTCATTAAAATTAATCTTAAATAAAATGTTTGTATTTCATTAAAGACAGTTAACACAGGTAATACAGCCATGACAGAGCCCTGATCTCAGCATCATCAAGGCTTTCTCGGATTACCTGGAGAGACAGACGCGAGAGAGACTGGCAGCCCGCAGAAGAATTGTGGAAAGTTCTCCAACATGCTTAGAACAATCGAACAGTCTGTTTTTTGAAAACTATAAAATGGATGGACACTGTCCTTAATTTTTAGGTAAAGGGCAGTCGCACCAAATATTGTTTCGATTTAGTTTTTATCTGTTCATTGCATCATATACCTTTTCATACAGAAACCTCTCATGATTTTATGAAGCGTGTTTGCCTTACGGAATTGTTTTATATGTTTAAAACTTTTGCACAGGGCTCTATTTTTTTTAACTGAAACAGTGGTTAAAATTGACATTTAAATTTTTTTTAGTGCTACGACCAAACTCCATTTTCTGATTTTAAATAGAAAATGCCTCTAAACAGATCAAATGGCAATTTTCACTGCATAGTGTTAGCGTTAGCATGAGCGTGAAAACACCAGCCACAGTGTGTGATGTCACAATCCAGGGACACACTTGCGGTGATGATGTCACAGTGCGAGGACGAGGCAGGACAAAAGGCACGTGTTCTTCAAGCGTGTCGCAGACTAGTCAAACTGCGCTACTAGCGTAAACAAGGATGAGCTGATCTACCTCTCCAGAGGGCTGGTCTAGCGATGCATCGCTCCTGTCCTCCGCTGACGCGCACTCCTTCGTCTCCTCCTTCCTCACTCCCTCTGTTCTTTCTGACCCACAGAAACAGCAGCATCGCGTGACGCACACAGTCCTCATCGCCCGAAACCTCTGGCCCAATGTTCCCTTCTGTTCTGTCCTCCCTCTGCCCCTTTCTCTTCTTCCCTCTCTCATTCTCTCACTGACTGTGTCTGTGTGCAGCAGCACACGCCCTGGCCTCACCCATCTCCCACCTCTCCAGACCATCTGAAGGCTGGAGTTCACATGACTAGCATGAGCTTCACTGTGGTCTCATGATTCACTTTGAGGGAGGAGGGGGGGGAACAGGGGAGAACAACCACAACAACTCAACTCTCCTATCTGGAAGCAAACAACCTGGGGAGCGTTTCCCAAAGGCATAGTTGATAGCTAAGTTAGCAGCTTACATAGTTCATGCATTTGCAGTCAGTGGTTCCAACTGTGTAAGAAAGCATCTGTGATTTCTTGAAATGCACCCCTGGCCAGTTTCAACACAGACATCAGCTAAAGAGGAAAACATAAGGAAAGTAGGGAGAGAGGGACAGAGAGAACAGGGAGGGATGGAGAGGAGGGAGAGAGATAGAGATTCTTTCTGATAGTGCAGAAGATAAAGGCCTTTTATGTGAATGGAGGGTCTGAAGAAGTATTGTAGTCATGTAATGAGATTTTCTTTCAGGGAAAAAAAAAAACGGCTTGTTTTACGCCACTATTGACTAATATGATGAAATTTGCTTACCCTGTTTACAGATCATGGCACTGGCTCACTTTATTGGCAATATTATTATTATTCAGCCAAAAAGTAATGGATCAAAGAATTTAATATAAAAGGGTTGATATAACATAAGATTGACTCCTTTTGGCTTTTTTGCGCGGTGGGTGTGGTGAGGCCGTGTGAGGGTAAGCTCGGCGAGGAGGAATAAGAGATGAATATCCTGTAATATGTTTCAGTCCCTGAGCCTGGACACAAAAAACATCATTTCTATTCCTGTCACACGCCAGCGCCGCTCTTTGTGTTTGTCGCAGCCCTGGGCGTTATAGCTCTCCGCTCATTTTTCTGCAGGAGAAATGCTGTTGCGTGGCATCTCTTTCTCTCTCCCTCCTTGAGTGCCTGTTTACACTTTCCAGAGCAATCTCCCCTCCTGAAAAATCCAGCTAAGGCCAGCTGAGATTCTTCAGATGGTTCAAGATGGTTCACACCATGTCTTAGACAATTCACATTCAGTTAATTTCAATTTTATTTCTAGAGCACTGAAAAAAATGATGCATTTTCGAAGTGTTTGGGTACTGTCCTGGTGACAGTATATCGATACAAAGGAGGTCTGAAGACTGTCACTATAGCAGTAGGCCGAACATAAGCAGTTTCTACCACCATCTTTTGAGAAAGATTCTTGACTCGTATCGCCTTTATGTCATATTTATTTGCTAGGTTTATGCCTGTGTGAATTAATTTATTGAAAATAACAGTTGCAGCTCCCCATTTTTGACAGCTGGTCATACTGTTCAGGGCATATGGCTGGTCCAAACTGGTCTATTGTTGGACTTAGGTGATTAAAGCTGTTTAAGCTGGTAGCATAAGCTGTCAGTCAATTGGTGGACTACCTGAGCACATTGGGTGGTCAGTGGCTAAACTGCTGGCTGACTCGCTAAAAATGTCTAAAATGCAACTTAAAACAGCTGAGGCTGGTTTAAAGTGAAATTTTTTGCTGGGAACAGAGTGATCTCAGACTGTCGTGGCTGTCCCATTGCTATGTGATATTAATCGATGATGACCATGGATTTGCATGAGAAAGTAGTGTTCGAGACAGGGTTGCCAAACATCCAGTTTTTCGACAAATGGAATGCCTGCTAACTGACAGAAGAAAATTGCTTGTCGTTTGCAATGAATTTCTGTTTCAATGACTTTCCCTTATGCCGCTCCAGCCTGATATTGCTTCCAATCTCAGTTTCATTACAGCGCGACAGATTGTTTTGACTGTTACCTAAATAACTGTAGTTTGAGAGGTTCTGCCAGCAGAGGGCAGTCTTCCTTTTGGACCAAGGTGCTGCCTCCTCACAGAGATGTGTTGCAGAAGATGCGACCCAAAAAAATGTACGTGCTAATCGACGGTCTAGCAGGTCATTAGTGATTGCATGGTAACATATGGGCCCACCCACACACACTCACACACACATTGCTCATGCTCTTTGTCTTTGTTGAAATGAAGATGGACCGTTACTGTGGCTGTTGGGCACATTGAGGAGATGTGTCCCTTACAAAGCAAAAATTTCCCTCCGTTTTGCTTTTACCTCTCGGAGTGTGACAGGTTAGAGTGATGGAGCAGATTTCTCTAATGTAGGACCTGTTTCTGAAGTAGCTCCAGGTGCACTCGTGTCGCACCAGGCTGTTGTTGCCCAGCTGCTCATTTTTCTCTTCACTTTACCGTACTGCAATTAACCTAATTTTTCTTTACTGTTGCTCATGTCTGTCTCGCTCAAGTGTTTCTCGCTAATTGTGTGTTATTGCTGCTCTGTACTGCTGCTAACATTGCTTTTACTATTGCTTACATTTACTTTTGCCGATGTCTTCATTTCTGTTTTACTAAAATTCACTCGCTTTGTGTGGTGATGTTATTGTTTTTAACCTGTTTGTTGACTCCAGGTTGCTTACTTTATACCTGGGCTGGACCTACTGGTGAGAATCAGCCTTTTGTCTGATTCTGGCATATTTACTGAAATGTCCATTAATGTGCAATGTTCCTGTGAAAAATAAAATAAAATATGATGAAATAAATGTTCTCCCTCTCAGTGTATGCTGTGCAAAAGAGCTGCTGCTGGAATGTGGCGTTGGAGAGGACTGCGCGTGTGCGCATGAAGCTAATAACACACTCCTCCAAGATAACCAAGCCGACGCTCATTCTATTCCCAGTTTGTTTGTTCACATGACCGACCGCCTCACTGTGAACAGAAGGAAACCCAGTGAAAATGATTGGGAACATTCCAGCGATTATTTGCTGTAAATCACGTGTGACTGTACTGATCCTAATCTCCTCGGTGGACGTCAACAGTCAACTCAGAGCTGGACAATGCAGGCCTCTGATAACAACACAGTTTATTTAAATGCATCACTCCTGTGCAAATACTTAGACTGGGCCGCCATTTGGAGAGATTGTTTAAATAGCCAGAGGAGGAATGAACGGGGGGGGAGCTCATGTGTTTGACTGGGTCAGACAAAGCTGCTGGTATAAGCCCAGTGTAGCCACAATAAGATTAGCGCTCCCTTTGAGTGTAATCACCTGTAAGTTACGGTGCATAGATGCATCAGCAAAATGTTGTGTGCTGTTTGTTACGTTGTGCGTGCCTACATGCACAGTACAATAGGCAGGGAAGGACCCTGGACTGGCCGTCAGTCTGTCACAGGTCACGAGAGGCGAGCGCAGCGCTGAGCAGTTTTTATGTGCGCTGTTATTACTGCTGTTATTTATACAGTTATTTCTGTTTGAGTTTGTGATTTTCCCTCAGCCTTTGATGTTTGTTCCTCCCGATAGCAGCCCTGTCCTTTCCTCTTCCTTATCACCGTGAACTTAAAGTGAGGTCCTTGAGTATTTGAGCTGTGAAACCATTTTAAAGGGCGGTAATTCCTGCATGTAGGAATTACACACTGATATGGTTGTACCAGTGTCCAGATACTTTCGCCTAACTAAAAGTTCCAGGTGAGGTCAGCTGGAAATCTGAGCTGGTTTAAGATGGTTCTAAGCTGTGTTTTTTACACTTGTGTTTGGTCAAAGCTGGTCTCTAGATGTAAAAAGCCTAATCGCAGCAGATTGAGATGGTAGAATAAGATGTTGGTCAGACTGATGGAGAAGCCTACTATATTGCCTGTTCAGCTGGTTAGGAGTTGTCTGGCAAACTTTAAGTTTTTAAAAATACAACTTTAACCAACTAGGCCAGCCCAGGCTGGTTTAAGAAGGAATTTTAGGCTGGGCAGAATAAATGGCATGATGTGAAGAGAGAGGGAGGGCCTGTAGGGGGCGCTGCCCTGGCTGCTATGCTTTGACATACTGAGAGAGCCAGTGTGTGGGAGGGCTGTTGGAAAGCATGGTCCTGTGCTGCGCCCTGTGTGTGTGTGTTTACTGCCACACACTCGCACTGCTGGCCCAGGCAGTACGGGGGGAAGCAGTGCACTTTTATAAAGGAGAGTCAGGTTCATGAAACGCAGTGGGTTAGGTGGGGTGCTCGGTACGGGTGTGTGGTGTGTGCGTGTGAGGAGCTGGGCTGCTCCCAAACTCCTGCAGACTTCTACACACCTGCCAACCCCAGCACAGCTCTTTACTGGGCCAGGGGAACTTCTCCAAAACCAAACTATTTTACTGTTTGCTGCTTTATGACTTACATTTTAATGTTCTCTCTCTCTCTCTCTCTCTCTCTCTCTCTCTCTTTCTCTCTCTCACTCGCACGCACACGCAAATACAGACTCCCAGATGGTTTGCACGCGATGGGGTTTTCTAAGAGCAGTTTTCTTGATCCTTTCACTCTATCCTGGCGAGTACGCCAGCCAATAATTTTATCCGAGCAGGATGGCCGTAAACAAGCGCGCTACCTGTACTCACGTGCACTGTAGTTCGTATATCATCCAACAGTGAATTTAGGGTCAGTTTTAATGTGTGCGTTTACATCCATATCGTGTGGACCGATGAAACTGCAGCCCTTTTTATAAAGCGTCAGTGTTGGAGTTAAACCCTTTTGGACTGCAGTGTGGAACGGGCACAGGACGAGTGGCAGGGGAAGTTAATCCTGCTGGCTGGCAGAGCCTCTTCCTCTGCATTGCAGGCAGGAGTGAGTGAGTGAGAGAGTGAGGGGGTCACAGCCCTTAAACTGAGGCGCAGCTCACTGTTAAAGAGTTTCAACCCTAAAGGAGAGACTGACCTACCGTCTATACCGTCAGATTCTGTCTCTCTCTCCCTTCCTCTCTCCTCCCCTTCTCTCTATCCATCCCTCTCTCCTGTCTTCACGCCATCACTATCCTCTGCCTCTTTCATTCTGTTGTACCTCTCTCTCCTCCCTCTCCCTCTGTCCTTTCATGGTCTCTCTTCCTCTCCCTATCTCCTTTTTGCTCTCTCTCTCTTTCTCTCTCTCTCTGTCTCTCTGTCCATCTCAGATTTTATCTCACAATTAGGCACAAAGGGGTTTTCTGCTCTGTGGTATGTGGTGCTCATGTTCTTGTTCTAGTTCATGGGGCTCAGGCACTTGATTTTAAGTGTGTAATCTCTGCGTGTGTAAAGTTTGGCAGTGGTCATGCAGGGATTGTGAATATTGTCTGTTGCAGAGTGGAAACAAAAATGGCGGTGCTGCGCCAGTACTGAGTGAAAATAATTTGAGCCCTTGGTCTGAAAGTTTGGTGTAAAAACTGAACTGTGAGGATTTGGTACATCTCTCTCTCTCTCTCTCTCTTTCTTTCTCTCTGTACTTCTCTCCATCCCTCCCTCTGATGCACTCTCCCTCTCTCTCTTCCCCTTTCACCTGCCCCCTGTCTCCCTCCCTCTATCCCCTGTTCCTTACTGCCTTACTCCCTCTTTCTTTCTCTCACACTATCTCTCTTAACCTCTCTATCTCTCTCTTGCCCTCTCTCTCCCTCTCTATCTCTCTCATAATCTCCCTCTCACTCTCCATCTTTCTTACCTACTCTCTCTCACTCTTCCCTCTCTTTTTCTTTTCTTTTCCCTCTGTCTCTCTCCCTCCCTCTCTCCCTCTCCCCTCTTCCTCTCTCTCGCTCTCTCTCATCTGTACTCACGGCTGGAGGTTGCAGACAGAGGGGGGTGCGGGGGATCTAAGAGAGAGGGGGGTGTGAGGGGTAGAGGTACAGCAGCGTTTAATGCCTCAGTTACCTCTCTCTCTCTCTGCAGAGCGCATCTCCCTCTTTTTGAGGCCCTTTTTAAATGCAAATATTTTACTTTTAACAAAGGTGGCCCTCTCAGAATTGCGAGGGGAGAGGCAGGAGACAGGTTCTGAGAGTGAGGTCGGTAATGAATGATGCAGATGGAGATAATGAGGGAATGAGCATAAAGTCAGTTTCCTGCAGATGAATTTTAATGTGCTCTGTGCCGTACCTCAGCAGCTTGGACTAAATGAATACCAGACCAATAAAGCTGTAATTTAGCTGTACATAGCTCAGCGCCAAAGAATTCCCCGTAATAAAGGAACGGATAATGCATCGCCTCTGAGAGGAACAGAGGTATAATCCGGTGTGTTGTTTCCTAATACAGTGAGTCACATTAGGAACTCTCATTGGCACAGACATGTCAATTATGCACTGAGTTCATGTCCGTTTATCAATCCACTCATCCATTATCAATTATCTATATTCCTGGTCTGGGTCAAAGGGGGCTGCAGACTATCCCAGCATGCAATGGGCAGGAGGCAGGAGTACATCCCAGGCAGTTCGTTGCCAATTCATCCCCGCTGTGCTTATGTGAATTAGCCTATTTTCTATGCGCATGTTTTTAGTTACACGGTTTTATAGAAGTCACGTGGTTAAACTTTATTTAATGTAATGTCATTATGGATTATTAGGAATGACAATAAATGAGTAGTCTTTAAAATGGTGGATTGTCTTAAATTGTTTTCGGTTAAGCGTGTCCTTGCTGTCAGTCAGGGCGGTCAGGCGTGCATACCTCCTCATATCCCACGTGCCTTTGCTTCAGACCTGGAGAAAACAGGAAGGAGAAGAAGACTAAACTATGGTTCAGCAATCACACGTCAACATAGAGTGGACAGCAGGGACCAAGCGAGGAAATCAAATCAGGGATGGTTGACTACGGATGGAGAATTGTACAGTGAGACCAGGGCATGAGCTTTCCAGTGGAGTTAAATCACTGAAAATCATAGACATCTGTGTATCTGTTTGAATTTACCACAGAAAAATGACTTCAAAGACATTGAAAACATGCGTCAAGGTTAGTAATTATTTGGAAATTGAACATTTTGAATGGCCATATACAACCCCAATTCCGAAATAGTTGGGACAAAGTGTAAATTGTGAATAGAATCAAAACGCAATGACTTTCAAATCACACCAGCCAGTATTTCATTCACAATAGAACAGCGATAACATAGCAAATGTTGAAACTGAGAAATTTTACAATTTTATCCACAAAATGAGTGGATTTCAAATTTAATGGCTGCTACAGGTCTCAAAAAAGTTGGGACATGGGCCTGTTTACCATGGTGTAGCATCCCCTCTTCTTTTTAACACAGAGTGGAGGCGTCTGGGCAGTGAGGAGACAAGATTCTTGAGTTTAGCCATTGGAATTTGATCCCACTCTTGTTTAATACAGGCTTCCAGCTGCTGGAGAGTTTTGGGTCTCCTTTGACGGACTTTTCGTTTAATTATGCGCCAAATGTTCTCAATCTGTGAAAGATCAGGACTGCAGGCAGGCCAGTTCAGCACACAGACTCTTCTACTACGAAGCCATGCTGTTATAATAGCTGCAGTATGTGGTTTTGCATTGTCCTGCTGAAATGCACAAGGCCTTCCCCGGAATAGATGTCGTCTTGCGGAGAGCGTATGTTGCTCTAAAACCTTTATATACCTTTCAGCATTCATGGTGCTTTTTAAAACATGCAAGTGTCCCATACCATATGCACTAATGCATCCCCATACCATCAGAGATGCTGGCTTTTGAACTGAACGCTGATAACAGGAGGGGTGGTCTTTCTCCTCTTTAGCCCGGAGGACACGACGCCCATGATTTCCGACAAGAATGTCTAATTTGGACTCGTCTGATCACAGGAAATTTTGCCACTTTGCTACAGTCCATTTTAAATGAGCCTTGGCCCATAGAACACAGCGGCGCTTCAGGATCATGCTCAACAATGGCTTCCTTTTTGCATGATAGAGTTTTAGGTGGCATCTGCGGATGGCACGGCGGACTGTGTTTACAGACAGTGGTTTCTTGAAGTATTCCTGGGCCCATATAGTAATGTCAATGACAGAATCATGCCGGTGAGTGATGCAGTGGTGTCTGAGAGCCCGAAGATCACGGGCATCCAGTAAAGGTCTTCGGCCTTGTCCCTTACGCACAGAGATTTTTCCAGTTTCTCTGAATCTTTTGATGATGTTATGCACTGTCGATGATGAGACCTTCTAAGCCTTTGCAATTTGACGGTGAGGAACATTGTTTTTAAAGTATTCTTCAATTTTTTTACGCAAGCCTTCAAAGGTTGGAGAGCCTCTGACCATCTTTACTTCTGAGAGACTCAGCCTCTCTAATTCGTTTTATAGCCAGTCATGTCACACACCTGATGCCAGTTAACTTAATTACTTGCTAAATATTCTTTCAGCTGATTCTCTTATATATTAATTGCTTTTTCAGCCCTTTTTACGGCTTTGTCCTATCTTTTTTGAGACCTGTTGCAGCCAGAAATTTTGAAATAAGCTCATTTTGTGGATAAAAATGTAAAATGTCTCAGTTTCAACATTTGAAATGTTATCTATGTTCTATTGTAAATAACATATTGGCTCATGTGATCTGAAAGTCATTGCATTTTGATTTCATTCACAATTTACACTTTGTCCCAACTATTTCGGAATTGGGGTTGTAGTTTGCTCAGATTGGATGCAAATACCCTCAAGCTTCAATTGGGTGTATTCACAACCATTTGGAATAAATTGTATGAATTACAGCCCTTTAACCCCTTAAACTCAACCTTTTCACTGAAGTTTTCTCCTAAGCAGGATCAAAGTCTGAAAAAGCATTTTTTTTTTATATTGTAGGACAGTGTCACATACATATTCTGTATCTGCTGGTTGCAGCGCTTCACTGAAGCTATTATACTGAGATAAATATTCAGTCCCAGCATGCCTTGCTTTTATGGCTGCAGTATTATGTCAAATGAAAAATATCCAGATCTTGTACATCATTTTATACACATTAACCAGTAACTCAGCATGACATATTTAGGATTGTTGGAAACCTCGCAATCTCGTCTGGAATTTAAAAAGGCCTGAAGTTCCACAGGTTTGAATACAGCAGCTGCATTTGACAGACCCATATGCGGCTCCGTTGGTTTTATGGGTTTAAAATTGTATCATATAAAAATACCTACAGGTACTTCCAGACCTAAGTTTAATGTTGAATACTAATTTATAGTTCTTTCAACTTCTGAATTTATTATTTGGTAATTGTAAAGGACCCAGCACTACAACAGACAACTTCAGTTAATATATTATGACACCCTTCTCATTCTAATCTTGCAATATGTTTTTTCTCCTCTCACACAAAACCCCCCCACTCCCCCATACATACAGTATAAAGCTCAATGCTGGTTTGCTTTAAAACAGACACAATTCTGTCGGCAGACAGAATAGTGAAAAATAATGTAAATGAACAAACAGCAAATACAGAGCCATGATAAAGTAAGTCCCTATTGCCTCACGTAATCCTACATGATGGACATGAAATTAATTGGCCATATTCTCTCAGTCAGGTGACCCAGAGGCCCTGCTGGGGATTAAAAGATACTGTAGAATCTACAGCACTGTTACAGGAAGCAGTATTACTGAGTTACTTGGAAAAATACACAGAGAAAAATCAGGAAACCCTCTCAAATCTGAAAATGAAGAGAGGTATGTTGCAGTTATCTTGGTAATCCTAAATCCTGAAATCCCACTTGAGGGGTGTATTATTAAGTCAGATTAGTGAATTAGACAGGTAAATCGAGCTGAAAGCCGAAGTTTTCTGCGTTAGCAAGTTCACGCTTTTAACCTGCTCTGGTAACTAATGACGGCGAGTTTAGGGTTTGTTGAGCCAGCTTACTCAAAAGCCTGGCTAATATTAAACTTGCTTTAGAGTTCACCCTTCTAGACACAGAAATGGAAAAACACACTCAGTGTGTGTGTCTCTGGGTTTACAACCTTCCTTGGCATCTTCCTACAAGCAGAAACTTCATGCAGACAAAGGCCCTTTTTCTTTTATTTTTATTTTTTGGTTTGGTTTTTCATGTGATTTGGAAATTCGAAAAATACGGATGCAGGGGAGGGATGGGTGAAATTTTGCCCTTGAATAATGTTGATTTCATGAACCTTTTGTGTCTGGGGTCTGGATGAAGGCCCCCTGAATCAACCATAAGAAACCAGAAATACGAGGTAAATAAATATGAGGCTATTTTTCGGTCTGTACAGACCTTGGAATGAAGACGACCTCTCACTTTTGAAAACACCCATGTGCAAGTATTGTGCACTATTTTTGAAAGCATGGCATTATTTTTTATTGCATATTTGCCATCTTAATTCCATCCAAATAGGAAACATCATACAGCCTCAAATTAGAAGAACCTTAACTGTTGGGTATTTTACAGAGCAGACTTACAGAGTTATTTGTTGAGCTGAATTGAGTAAAACGCTCTTTACTTCTGGTCATGCCCCAGTTTTATGCGGATTCCTGGTTTAACTCAGTCCAGGTAACTCAGTAATCCTGTTTTGTGAAACAGGGCCCTGATGATTAAGGAGATGTCACTCCAGAATAGAGGCAAACTGTTCCCAAATGAAAATATAGTACAGTTAAGGTCAGGATTAGGATTCAGATGGTAGGCCAGCAGTCACCACCTCCTGCTGGACGAATTTGTCGCCAATCTTGTAGCAGAATGATTCAGATGGAAGAAAAAAATGAAGTGGTGCCAAAGCGGATGGAGGGGGTCAGGCAAGGGGCTGAGCTGCTGGAGATGGAGGTGAATCGATACCGTCTGGACGAGGAATGAAAATGAGTCTGTGACAGCCAGGAAGCAACAGGCGGGTAGTTTAATAGAGAACTTAAACTGAATCGATCAGTTATAATTATCTGCTGGCTCTTTTTGGCTGTTGCGCTGGATCAGCTCATAGTTAATGCATCCTTTTACGTGCAGCCACTCTGCTTTAAACACAATACTTTAGCTACAAAAAAGTCTTAAACTAAAGAAAAAAAACTTCTGAAGCTTTTAAATACTGTTTTCCTTTACATAATTTGCATTTTGTTCCCCAGTCTCTTTTGGGCTTAAAATTATTTGCTCATGTCCTTATTTGATGCAAGTGGTTTAAAAAGAATTTGCCTGTGTGGAAATGTAGGCAAGGAACATAATAATGCAGAATGCAGGTTCATGACAGATATAATTATGAGGGGATTGTGATGTCACATAGGGGATCTCTGAAGGGGACTTTGATATCAGTGAGGGCTTTGCTGTGCAGTGGATTGATGTCACAGGGTGTCTTTCTGTGGTGGAGTGTGATGTCCCATGAGGCTTTGCTGTGAGAAAATGATGAGGTTGCAGAAGGGAGGAGTTCCCCTCGAGAAAGCCCAGTAAAGAGGACAGATATTAACTTCCATTGATCGCCCGTCTTTGTCCTTTTCCTCCTTAATGTTCTGAGGTCTTCAGTTCATAAGATATTTGGGTTCACGAAACACAAATCCTGCTCAAAAAGGGTTCTATTTGTGCACAATATACGTACACTGATTAGCCAAAACTTGAAAACCACTCACAGATGCAGTGAATAATGTTGATTATCTCATAACAATGTAAACAGATCTTAGATGGTAAGCGAACAGTCAGTTCTCATATTTAGTGTGTTGGATGTGGTAGAAATGGGAACTGAACGACTTTGACAAGGGACAAGGGCTAAATTATTATGAGTTAGAGTGGGTTGGAGCATTTCTGAAGTGGTAAGACTTCTGGGGTGCTCCCGATCAGCAGATGTGAGTACCTACAGTCCGTGGTCCAAGGACGGACAAACCATGAACCAGCGACAGGGTTTTTGCGCTCAAGGCTCATCAATGCTCGAGGGTGATGAGGGCTATCCTGTCTGGTCCAGGAGGGCAACTGTGGCACAAGTTGCTGAGAATTTCAGAATTTACATCAAAAATCTATCACAATACACACTGCATTATACCCTGCTGTGTATGGCTTTTTTTTTTTTTTAGCTTGCTGACCAGTCAAAATGCCCACTCTAACCCCAGTCCACTACTAAACGCACCTACAATAGGTACGTAAGCTTCAGAACTGGACCTTAAAGCAGTTTAACTAGGTTGCCTGGTCCAGTGTGTCTCGTTTTGTTTTAAATCATGTGCATCGGCCAGGTATGTCTGCACCGTTAACCAGGGAAGAGAGTTTCAAGATCTTTGATATGCCTGGATTTGCACTAATGGACTGACTAGTGCAGGCAACAGCATTTTTTAAAAATAAATTTGGCATCTACAATCCCACCCGAATTTGGAATGCCCAATCTGAGAACTATGTACAAGGCTTGCTCGTATGCAACCCCTATTGCCAGCTCAGGAAAGAGAGACAGTTCACGGCTCTCCTCCGAAGCACGCACCTGTCAGCCCCTGCATCTTTACACTCAATGGTCGAAACTATCGCATGTTCAGAACGAGGGCGGAGGATACCCGAACATGAATCTCACTGACGAGCGCCCGGCTGGCCAACAGGAGGCGCTTGAGCAATGAACAAGGCAATCATTTTTAATTTCCCTTCCCGGCAGTCCCTTCCCATTTTGCATTCCCACAGTGCTATAGCCAATCGTGCGCTGTCCTGAAAAAGCTGCTGACTCCTGCCTGTTGGTACGACCGGGGATCGAACCCGCGCCGTGGTAGTCGCTACTGCACCACAATTGCAGTGCCTTAAACGAGTGAGCTAACCCGGCAGGTAGGCAACACCATTTTATTAGGATTTAAGCCCAGAGATGAGGATTTCAGAATATAGAAATGAATTTCACCTCAATATTTCTGCTTGTTTTAAGGCTGTGGACCTGCTGCGAAATCCACCAGCCTCCTGTGAGGGACAAACAGATTACAATGACTCTAAATCATCTCAGCCTCCTAGAAGAGGCTAACAGATTATAAAAACTTTCAGACCACTGATCTCCTGAATAAGATCAGTAACATTTGCCTGATATCTTGTGTGAAATACATTCCCTTTCTTATGTGTTTACTGTAACTCATACTCTGGCCTCCCTTCCTCATCAGTATTCCAGTATTCCTGACCAGCAGCTGTTACTGGCCATAGAGCACCAGGCTGCCCAAGACCCATTACTCTATTCCCCCTAATCTGATCTGCACTCAGAGAAAGGGAGAAAGGAGGGGGGGAGATAGATAGATAGATAGATAGATAGATAGATAGATAGATAGATAGAAGATAAGATGAACAGTGAGAGAGAAAGCGATTAGGGAGGAGAAAAAGTCTTGATCTGTTCACGTCCCTATTGTGATATACCGTCGCCATTACAATGGGCAACCTTTCTTTCTACCTTTACGAAGTGTTTTTTAGAATGTGTTCTGAGGGCAGTATTCTATAAGTCTTTTGATTTCAACTATCAGTAGGGTTTGTCACATCAGCTTTGGATGTTCAGAAGATTCTTCTCTTTGTGATCTCATTCCCTAAAGGGCGAGAAGATTTTTCAACCTGAACTGCTGACGCCACCCTTAACTGTGAAGGAGAGCAGGAGAAAATGATGGAGAAGCAGGAGAGAGGGCAAAAACAGAAAAATATGAGTGATGATGGATGCAGGGGGTAGAAGAGTTTAAAAATGAAGATAAGAGAAGGAAGGGAGGGAGCGACATTGAGGAAAAGGAGAGTTGAAATGTAGCCGGGCATGAGTGATGTGACGGAGACTGAGACGTGATTCTGACCCGCAGGCTGAGGGCATCTCTCATTTCACACAGCTTACAGAGGGCTGTGGAGTGTCCTAACACTATGGTGCCCTTTCACCTCTGTTAAAACTAAACAGGGTGGAGTTCGGCTACAGTCCAATAATTTCTGCATCATGCCTATGAGGTCCTAAATTTCTGACACAGCATTATGCAAAGGAAATAAATTTTTTGTATCCAGGAGTCAGTGTCCTCTTAAAATCCTGCAGTTCATTTGTGTTTGATCTGAAACTCAACAATTGTAGGATGTGGGGAAACCCTATGAATATAGACACACATAAGTATGCAGATATCAAATTTAATTTGAAGCTATTGAACAATTGTAATATTATTTCACTATTAAGATACTTATGGGCCTCCGTGAACATTTGACAGTATTTTCATCGCAACATGTTTTTATTATCGAAGATATTTCTGTTTAGTAAAGAAATATGAAGAGGCTCAAGAGTATTCTCTGCGGAGACTCGTGTGGAGATTGTTTGTCTTGAATTTACGCCCTTTGATGCCAGTAGAGATCCCAGAACACAAAGTGAAATAAAGAGAAGGAGTAAATTTTGCTGTCTAACTGGCATCGTGTTGCCTGCTCTCCACGCTGCGAGAAGATGGACTGAGATGATGTTTATGTCTCCTGCCTCTGGGGAATCTATTTATCCCCAAACTGAACAGTGCCCTCTAGAGGGAGGCTGAGGCAAAGCAGGGTTAGAGTCAGGTGTCAGAAAGTCAGTCCACAGGTTAGAGAGCATAATTCCTGCCATGTTTTCTTCTAACCATGAATTGCTGCCAGCTGATTTCACAAATTAGTTCTACCCCCTGGATGAAAAACTGTGTTAATTAGCAATCCAGGTGATTTCTAGAAAAAAAAAAAAAACATTGGGTTGAGCGTATACCTTTTGAACCTGGATTTACCACCTCTGGTTTGAGTTGCACATTGAGGACTGAGCACTGTGGGATATATTGGTCGCCACGCTATGCATGCTGACAGGCTAATGTGGGGAAATGAGGTCGTCTGCAGCAACATGCTAAGAGAGGCTAACAGCTGAAAGCGTGCATCACCTGCAGTGCGGTTCTGCCTGTAATTGGGGGTGAACAGCTTGAGTTCCCCACACCCTTGAAGACCCCCTCTGCCCCCCCGCCCCCCCCGGCCATAATTAAATCCTCACACATGCTGCTTTGGCTTTGACTCAAGCTGAGCGATCCATTTCCCTGAGCAGGAGCTATTAAGGCTTCCTGTGACTGAATAAGTTAAATGGTTCTTGAATGACCTGTGCGTAGTTTTCTTGTCTTTTTTCCCCATCCGCAGCAATTCATGCCTGTGCGGACAGTGGTGCGATTCTTTTGATTGTTGGGCTCTGCAGCGTGCAAGCACATTTAAATCAATGCGAAAACGAGAGGTCAAATTAGAGATTTAGTTATTTGTGGGTATTTACATCAAGCTTTTGTGAGCCATGTAATAGTCGCAGCCCTTTTCGAGCAGTGTCACTGTCCGAATACTTACGGACTGCAGCATTTTCTGGCAAAGACTCACCATCTTAACTTATAATAACCCCCCACCCCTTAGCCAAACAGGATCATCTCGTCTCAGTATCCAGCAGCCACACGTGGAAAAGACGAGTGTATCTCCTGTCTTTTCCCTCGTCCACACCCCCCCCCCACCCCCCAGCACCCACAGCACCCACAGCATCCTGCTATTTCCTGCTCAGAGCCGCCTTACATTTCTCAATATGCTCTAATGCAGAGGCTCAAGACTGATGCATGAATCAGAGTGCAGTGACAAGCCCGCAGTGCCCCAGTACATTTGCACACACACACACACACACACACACACAGACCCTGAGGGACTGTATATTACTGGGCTCATAATGACAATCTGTCATCAACTGAGTGGCTCGGCTGCAGAGGGTTCAGTCACTCCTGCTACATTTCACTGCTCTGCTGCAACAGTGCATGACAACCCTGTGCTTGAATACAACCAACCGCCGTGCTAACATACAGATTCTGTGTGTGTGTGTGTGTGAAAGAGAGTGTATTTGCGGTTGTGGATACAGAGTGTGTATGGATGTGTTTGTATTCATACATGTCTTTGCCTGTCTTTGTGTGTATGTCTGAGTGTGTGTGTGTGTGTGTGTGTGTGTGTGTGTGAGAGTGTGAGAGAGAGCATGTTTCTGTTAGTGTCTGCACCATGCATGCATGTTCCTGTTTTTTACGTGTGCGACTGTGTGTGTGTGCGCCTGTGTGTGTACGTGCATATCTGTGTGCATGTCATTTGTTTGTGTGTACTTATGTTTGTATGTAGTGAGTAAAATAGTGTGAGTGAGGACAAACTGCACAGTCACTCTGTTCGTCAAAGACACACACGAATACCCCTCTCACAGCTGTTGACATGGTTGAGATACTCACCTAGGCGATGAAATGCCTCGCAGGCTGCCTGCCGTAGGTTCTGCATCTTGGGAACGCTGGATATTCCAATGTGTGTATCCTCATTCACACCTGCGCATCCTCCGCACTTCTCCAAATGTGCTCACGACTAATTCCCAGAGCTGGACTTTCTCCAAGATGCAGTAACAGCCACCACGAAAAGAAAATGGTTTATTCTCTCTCCTCTTGCCTCAAGTGTAAGCAATACTTGGGTATCCCCTCTCTCTCTCTCTCTCTCTCACTCACTCACTCTCTCTCTCTTACACACATTCTCCTCTCACTCCTTCTCTCTCTCCCTTAGCGACGTTGCACTGTGTCTCCTGCTGTTACTGCCGCCTGAGAAGGCTAACCAATCAGAGCAGTCTGTTAAAAGCTGCCACCCAATCAGGTCAAACACCAGTGAAGGGGGGGGGGGGCTGTTGTTTTTATTTTGAAAGGATCTAACTGCTCGCAGTACAATGTGATGTGCCTCTGTGCCGTTGCATTTCCAAACTGCTGAGGGTTGAGTCCTGAGATAATTATACACTATAGACCGGTGGTCTTCAACCCTGTTCCTGGAGAGCGACGATCCTGTAGGTTTTTGCTCCAACCGTAATTCAGCACATCTGATCCGGCTAATTTGCAGGTCATCAAGATCTCTACCTGGAAAGTGAGGTGCGCTTTGTTTTGGTTGGAGTGAAAGCCTTCTGGGTAGAAGCTTTCCAGGAATTAAGTTTGAGATCACTGGCACAAAATAAAAACAGTTGTTGCAGCCACCTTCACAGTTGAACTTTGGACTCTCTAAGTGTGATAACTGCAGTTGCTTACATCATCCTGACCAAGAATGAGTAAATAAATTGAAAACAGAAAAACAAATACATTCCTTACCGTGTACTCTGTCCGAGCCCTGTACTAAACATGTTTTGCTCCTGTTGGTTTTCACAATGCCCGGTATTTTTCCTTTATCATTCTTGTTTTGATCTGCTTCCTTTTTTGACTTTTATTTTATTTTTCTTTCACCTTAGTTCTAGCAGTTGCTGGTTTGAGAGCACACAGAATTGATTGAAAGGCACTTTAATTACAGTGGCATGTATTCCTGTTCTATGAATTGATAAAGCATTATTGCTGGTTCATTCATGTGTGGGATATTATTGTATTTTCAATGGTGATTAACCTTATATTGAAATTAAGGCATCAGAAAGCATCATATCCTAAACCATGAAAAACTACTATGAAAATGTACTTAATCTTGGAATTATCTTCCCCTGCAAGAAGTAAACAGATTCAAACTCCATATTTTGTGTTAAACTGGGTGCTAGGATCTAAACTATGCATCCATAATCTGATGTGATTTAAATGCAATTTTTGTCTACAGTGCTGTGAAAAAGTATCTTCCCCCTCTAGATTTCTTCTATTTTTGCTTATATGTCATATTTAAAGGCATCAACCAACAACATTTTACAACCCCATTTCCAAAAAAGTTGGGATGTTGTGTAAAATGTATGTAGACACAAAATGCATTAATTTGCAAATCATTTAAGCTTTATATTTAACTGGAAATAGTATAACGGCAACATATCAGATATTGAAACAGAAATGTTATTGTTTTTTGAAAAATTTATGCTCATTTTGAATGTAATGCCTGCAACACATTTCAAAAAAGTTGGAACGGAGGCATGTTTACCATTGTGTTGCATCACCTCTCCTTTTAACCATCTGTAAGCACTTGGGAACTAAGGAGACCACCTGTTGTAGTTTTAAGAGGCAAAATGTTTTCTTATTGTTGCTTGATGTAAGATTTCAGCTGCTCAACACTTCGCAGTCTCCTTGGTCATGTACTTGTATTTTGTTTTATAATGCGACAAATATTTTTGGTGTACGACACGTTTGAACTGCAGGCCAATTTAGCATCCACATTCTTTCACTACGAGCCATGTTGTTGTAATATGTGCATAATGTAGTGTTTGGCATTGTCTTGCTAAAATAAGCGAGCCCTACCATGAAAAAGACATCTGGATGGCAGTATACGTATGTCGCTCCAAAACCTGCATATATTGCACAGAATTAGTCATGTCTTCACAAATGTGCAGTTACCCATACCATGTCATGTCTGATCAGACCAGAGGACAGTTTTCTACTTTGCCTCAGTCCATCTTAAATGAGCTTAGGACCAGAGAAGGTGGCAGAATTTCAGGATCTTGTTTATGTATGGTTTAATTTTTACAAGGCAGCGTTTTATCATGCTATTCTGGATGCAGGGACAAACTGTGTTCCCAGACAGTGGTTTACAGAAGTGTTCCTGAGCCCATACTGTGATTTCCACCTCAGAATCCTGTCTGTTGTTAATGCAGTGCTGCCTGAGAGCCTGAAGATCACAGCCATTCAATATTGGATGTCCCTTGTGCCTTGTGTACCGAGATTTCTCCAGATTCTCTGAATCTTTCAATGATTTACTATGTACTGAAGAGTGTGAAATCCCCAAAGTCTTAGCAATTTTACATTGATAAATGTTATTCTTAAATTGTTGAACTATTTGCCCAGAGTGGTGAAGTCCTGGCCATTTTTACTTCTGAAAGACTTTTTTTTTTTACCCAAACCTCTTTCTCACCTGTTGCTTATTAACCTAATTAGCAATGAGATGTTCCACCTGATGTATTTATTAGCATCATATGACTTTCCAGTCTTTTTTGCCCATCCCAATTTTTAAAAAATGTGTTGCTGGTATCAAATTAAAAATGAGCAGATATTTTTCAGAAAACTACAAAATTTCTGTTTCAACATTTGCTATGTTATTTATTTATTTATTTGCTATTTTCAATTAAATATACAATTTAAGTGATTTGCAATTCATTGCATTTCGTTTTTATATATATCTTACACTGCATCCCAACTTTTTTGGAAATGGGGATATAAAAAAAGACAAGGATTATATGAGTAAACTCAAAATGCAGCTTTTAAATGATATTTTCATTTATTGAAGATAAAGAGACATTCAAAACCCATATCACCAAAGTGAAAAAATGTTGCCCACCCTAAACCTAATAACTAATAACTAATTGTGCCTGGCAATGAATGTTTTACATCTTTGTGGTGGTATTTTGGCCCACTCTTCTTTGCAGAATTTTTCATTTGTGACCTCCTGGATGAGTTGTCAATGCACTCTTGGGAGAATTTTGGTAATCTGGCCACTCTTTGGAAAGTTCACCACCATTCCAAGTTTTTCCATTTGTAGATAATGATTCTGACCATGGTTTGCTGGTGTCTGGGTGTCCCAATGCATTAGAAATGGCTATATAGCCCTTTGCAGACTGACAGATTTCAACAACTTTGTTTCTTGTCTGTTCCTGTATTTCTTTGGATTGCGGCATCATGTCCTGCTTTTCGCCTACTCAGCATTGCCAGACCCATTCTATTTAAATGATGTTTATATTTAAGAGGACTTGTCGTATTCATGACTGAGAGTGTCTAATGAAATTGAGCACAGTTAGCAATATAATTTGTTTACCTGGTTGATTTAGTAATTAAGGGGGCAATTACTATTTCATATCAGGCCAGGTAGAATTGGATAGCTTTTTATCTTTCAATAAATGAAAACATCATTTAAAAACTACATTTTGTGTTTACACAGGTGCTCTTTGTTAAATATTAAGATTAGTTTCATGATCTGAAACATTTAAGAGTGACTAATATGCATAAATAAAAGAAATTGGGAAGGGGGCAAATAAATCTTTTTCAGCAAAAAATGTTGTTGCCCAGAAATGTTTCCAAATGGAGAGAGGAATGATTCATTCTGAAATAAACTTAAGCGGTTGGTTTCTCTTTCAAATAGAAATTTTGCCAAACATAAGAAAAAAAAAAATATGAACTGCTATCTAAGTGTCTGTCTTTTTGGCCCTGAAGACATTTGTGTCCATTGATTTTAGGTCATACTACGCTGGCCTACGTCCATTTTTTAAAACATTGTTTCTACACATCCATTTGTCTTTAATCACTAACCTGACATTAACTGTGGACATCCTCAGCAAACTAGCTGCAAAATATTTATTCTAAAATAAATTTTGTCATAGTTTTACTTAACATGGCATTTATTTTGCGTAATTAATGTACTATGTATATATTATCAATAAACTGATTGATAAAACATGCAACAAAAAAAAATTGACGAACACTTTAATGATAAAATTGGATTATCACCGGAAATCTAGGTAAACTATATTATAATTAGTCGCTGGAATCATGGTACTTTGTCAATATTTGACGTTTATGACGTCTACTGCATATGCCTGTGCTGAAGATGGTTTTCTGATCCGGAGGCAGTAAGATTTCGAAAACGCAAATATCGCTACCTATTTTGTCCATCAACGGATGCCGTTTGTCGACTGCTCAGGCAAACATCGTTGCGAATGTTTTGTCAGTGTTTTCTGTTTTATTTCTTAATTTTGGCTTGAGATGTCATAGTCATTTAGCCATATTTAATTATAGCACAGTAAGACCAAGATGGTTTGTTAAATCAGTTTCGTTATAGTTGTCATCGACATGCTATGTGAGCAACAACCAAGTGCTACAGATACAGAATCTGTGAGTGTGAATATTTTTTCTAACGTTAGATGGTTCGTACAGTCAGGTTGGGGTTAGCGGATTTGAATTAGCAATTTGTATTAAAAGTGGCTTTCAAACTATCTCTCTGTATTGAAAATAAGTACATTTAGATAAAGTCTGGTTCTGGCATAGATTGACGGGAGTACAGAAGCTAACGCTTGAATAATGTTATATTGATCGAGTTTGAAGTTGAAAGCCAGCCACGGTAACGGGCGCGCTAGCCACCCACTGATTTTTAAACAACTGGCGAATAGGCTAGCAAATTTAGCTAGGTGTGCGGGGATTTGCCTCTCATGTTGACATTGTGATCTGATTTTTTCTTGAGCTACCAGTTGCGTTCCTTTTGCCGTTGACGTCAGTCTAGCAAGCCAGTTGAGCAATGTATTTTCTGTTTTGCTCAGGTGCCAGAGAGAGCACTGTGCTCCAGCCGTATTCACATATCTTCTTGCGAAATTTAAATGCAACGCTGGTAGGACAAATGTCGATGCCCTGAAATCCCCGGTGGATAGATGAGCGTATTCCATCATGTAAATGGTGGCGTAATATTTTACTTATCTACTTTTTTTGTTGTTGTTGTCTCAAGCAGAGAATATATTAGCTACACGAAAACAGTCAAATTAAGATTTATTTTCCGATGGACTTGATTTATCTTCCCATCTCATAATTTAGTTCAATTGTAAGGGACACGGTCACTGTGCTTTACCTCAGTCATGTCGCGGTGTAGGGAGCGTTTCGAAAGTAATATGCCCAGAAGTAAGTTCAGGATGCTGAAAAGTGAGGAAGTGGTGTTTTTGTTTCTTACTCTGGTTTAATGTTAGAGGAACCCGTGGAAAAACGGAGGATCTGGGACTGCTTCAGCCTGAGAGCTTCCACCGGATTTTGACGCCACAGGCGTGACATGGAGGAGCCGATCTGATGGAGAATCAAAAGAAGAGGTAAGAGCTGAGAGTTTCAGGCGCTATAACGCGCAAGCCGGATGGATCTTGGGGCTTTTTAATGTAATCAAGCGGTGTGAAGTTGACGACTGAGATGTGTCGCGCAAGTTTATCTTGGGGCTTGTGGCGCAATTTGCGGACTCTGTCCGCCGTGATCTTATTTGCTGTATGAATAGTGGGGAATTGGTGTAATTATAGTGCGGAGCCTGCGCTAGTGGGGTGAAAAATTATTCGGGGGTGTATCCGTTACCGACCAGTTTTTTGCCGTTTTCACCCAAAATAGAACAAATGACCAAAATTAGCTATTTTGCGGTTTGAAGTACTAGGGAAGACCTACACAAAGCCATTTAAATTGTCTATCTTACTTACTTGTGGGGCTATGATACAAAATACACCAATTTTGTAACTCCATTACCACGTGACCTGGCCCCATAACGGAGGTAGAAACTAACAATATACTTGATTGGTTGTTGGTGCGCTAGTTGAGACATGGTTGAACGCCTGCTTTCTTCCCTGATTGGGTCTGGCGTGAGGTTTGTGATCGGCCGTGTGTTTGTACTCCAGCTCCAATGGAGAGGTAGAGGCTCTGGGGAGAGAGGGCTGCTCCACACCTGGAGGGGCTACTCCTGCAGTGTGACCCCAGAAAGAGTGCTCCTGTCCCGGCCAGTTCTGCAGGCAGCCCTGGGGACCCACCATGCAGTCCTTCTGGTGGAGGGTGAGAGCTTTTTGTATTGCACTGTTGGGCTCTGGTTCTTAAATTTGTACTCCCCCAAATTGGAAATTCAATATGTCTTACGAACTCATCAAATTCATGAGGAAGTGGACCACAGATTTATGTCAGGACCCACCAATAATACTTTTGTTATTGGTCCTGACCCATAGTTCAAAAAATACTGCTGAAGGGGGAGTTGTGGGCGTATCTTGTTTTTCCAAGGACAGCTCTTGCTATATTTTACCCAATATCTTGCCTATATTTTATTTAGCTGAAACTAGCAGCATTTAAAAAGGGTAGGAAAGCAGAGCAACTTCAAATGCAAATCCGAACCAGGACTACACACTCTGTGTTTGTTTGTCTGCTAAACCTATGATTTTGTTGTCTTAATGTAGGTCATTTTGCGGAAGTCCACTAAGCACTCTTAACTGAACAATCTAACACTGATGTCACAATCACTCATTTTCATTTTAAAGCCAAGCGCCTCCAGTAAACTGGTGTATATTGTTTAGATACCTGTGCGTCAGTCATGATGAATGACTCTGTAAAACTCTCTTCCCCAGGTGGGCAGGTGTACAGTTATGGTGAGTTGCCGTGGAAACGGGACGGTGTTTCGGCCACCTCGGAGCCAGTCCTGGAGGCGGCGCTGGGCGGGCAGCGCACCGTTTTCGTGGCAGCGGGGAGCTTCCACAGTGGGGCAGTGACGGAGGATGGGGGAGTGTACATGTGGGGCGACAACGCCTCAGGTCAATGTGGGCTATCAGGGCGGAGCTCTCTGCCTAACCCCACCCCTGTGGGCGTGGTGGAACATCTGGAGTCCCGCCCCTCACAGCCGGTCCGCATTTTGGAGCTCGCGTGTGGGGAACAGCACACGCTAGCACTATCAGCCCGCCGCGAGGTGTGGGCCTGGGGAACTGGTTGCCAGCTGGGTCTGGTCACCAACGTTTTCCCAGTCTGGCAACCCCAGAAGGTGGAGCACCTTGCGGGCAGGTATGTTCTTCAGGTGGCCTGCGGGGCCTTTCACAGCCTGGCTCTGGTACGATGCCTGGCCCCCCAGGAGGTCCGGCGTCCCCCGCAGGACAAGTGTGGTCAGTGCAACCAGCTGCTTTACACCATGACTGACAAGGAGGATCATGTGATTATCTCTGATAGCCACTACTGCCCTCTGGGGGTGGAGCTGGGAGAAAAGGGGGTGGGGCTTCCTTGTTCTCCCAATCAGAGACTCAGGACCTCCCCCTCAGAACCAACACTGACTAGCTCTGCCCCCCTTGCCGAGGAACCGCACGGATTGGAAAACGCATTATCAACCCCCAACCACATGGGGGAGCCAGAGTCGGACAGCCCTAAAACGGACTGTGACTCTGCCTCCCATAAGGACTGCAGTAAAACACCAGAGGGAAAAGGAACCTCTGCAGGCACTGGAATGGGGCCCAAAAACTCGCCCTATCCTGACGAGCAGGAAGTGAAAGACTATCTGAAGAGACTGTCGGTCCACTCCACGGCTGAGCAGGGCAGCCGAGGGGCTGTAGGTGTGCACTGTGCCCAGGTCAGTCTGCAAGCCCTTTACACACGCCTCTGTTACTCACTGTAAGGCCAGGGTTTATTGGCCGCATCCCAGTGAGGACTTAAGTCTCAAGTAAAACTGAACGCACAAATAATTGACTAATTGGGTATGATGGGCTGGGACCTGGAATTTCTTTCCCTTGAACTTTTTCGTATTTAATTTTTCTGTAACTAGTTAAATTTGTTCACAGGAAAAGCTGAATTTCGAATCGACAAATTGCATTTGAATTGTAAAAATAGAATCTAATGAAATGTAGAAATGTGTTGTTTGGAGGATCCACTAAACCTATGAAATGGTCTAGGGAGGTCATCTGGTAAAGATCCTGTTTCAGGTTTTGGGAATGAGGTGTAAAGCCTCTATAGCTCTGAAGTGCAGGAACACATTAAGAACGGAGGGAGGAAGTGCTCCTCAAGGATGTGAGTTTGAGATCCCTGCGGTCAGGTGGGTAGATTGTCCTGATTAACAGAGGTCTGTTCAACCAATCAGTTCCAAGCGGATTCTCAAACGTGTTCCTAAATACCTGCTATACTCATGGTTTTCACTTCAACTCTAACTGATCACACCTCATACAACCGTTGGACCCGGCTGGTCCTGCAGTTCTGTCCTGTACATATTCTCTCCTACCCCAGTAAAGCACACCTCATTCAACAGCTGGATCTGCTTGAGCTGCAGATGGGGTGGACTGAGGTTAGGTAGATTCGGGTTGAAGTGAAAGCCCAAAGTATGGTAGATCTATAGTGAGAGGGCTGGAAATCCCAGCTGAAACATCTGAGCGGAGGTGTAATATCCAGGGGTCTGAGAGTTAAGTCCTGCCATAGGATCCTCCACTCACTGGCTCAGTCCCGATACCGATTTCCAGGCTTTGGGTATTGGCCAATACCGAGTATCAATCTAATATCAGCTTTTATTTGGAGATATGCCTCACTGTGTGGCAGAGTCTGGGATCATTATTTTGTGTGTTGGGCATCTTCAGGCCTTTACTCTCTGAATCTCGAGTGTCCACACCTGGATTTGGGGGTTGTGTGTTCCCCTCTTTGTCCCTCTGCAGCCTCTCAGTGACCTGGAGGACCCCAAAACCCTTGAAGTGGAACCGAACCCCACCCCGCTCCCCGTCACCACGGCGACCTCCACCCTGAACAGCCTGGTGGTGTCGTGCGCCTCAGCCGTGGGGGAGAGGATGGCCTCCACCTACGAGGCCCTGTCACTGAAGAAGGTGATGAGCTACTACTACCCAGCCACGGCGGCGGCGGCAGGGGCCGGTGGCGGGGGGTGTGTCCCGGGCCCCGTGGAGGGGGGTAAGGAGACCCGAGAGGAGCGGGTCCGGCTGGAGGACACCATGCAGGGCAAGAAGAGCTCCAGCCTCGGGGATATCCGGGAGGGGGAGGCCGAGGGGCTGAGCCGACGCCTGTCTCTACCAGGACTGCTCTCTCAGGGTATGGGTGTGTAAATGTGGGTGTGTTTGTGTGTGCCGGGACTGCTGTCTCAGAAATGGGTGTGTGAATGTGTGTGTGTGTTTGTGTATGCCGGGACTGCTGTCTCAGAGTATGGGTGTGTGAATGTGTGTGTGTGTGTGTGTGTGTGTGTTTTTGTGTGCCGGGACTGCTCTTTCAGGGTATGTGTGTGTAAATGTGTGTGTGTGTTTGTGTGTGCCGGGACTGCTGTCTCAGAGTATGGGTGTGTGAATGTGTGTGTGTGTGTGTGTGTGTGTGTGTGTGTGTGTTTTGTGTGCCGGGACTGTTCTTTCAGGGTATGTGTGTGTAAATGTGGGTGTATTTGTGTGTTTTTATCTGGTGGGTCTACTCTCTCAGGGTTTGTGTGAGTGTGTATGTGAATCACTTAAGTATGCACCTGTACTTACATGGCTGTGTACATAGGCTGATACAACTAGTGGCTCAAAATTAGCTCGGCAATTTTTGCTGTCACATACAGTCAGGTTACAATGCATAATGGTTGTCCCTTTGTTTCCATTATGGGCAATAGACAAGGCTCTTACATGCTTATGTAGAAGTAGGCTTAAAGAAGACTTAGATATTGCTTCAAATGGAGGAAGGATTTTTGTCATATTTTACTAGTTTTGGGTCTTGGGCTGTACTCCTGTGCCAACAAGTCTCTTCCTGCCTGCTAAGGGGGAGGCAGTATTCTGTGTCCTCAGGCAGTAGGCGTTTGTAGGAGATTAAAAAGTTGAGCCATTGAAGAATGTGCCGCTTATAGATAAGCAGCGCCGGATTGTTGTGATGGGGTGCTAAAGATTGCCTTGTTAGCGCTTAGACACATTCCACTGGTAAATGGACTAGTGGGGTCAAGCAGTATTTTCGCTTTGTAGCCTAGCGACCTGCGTGCATGCAGTCGAGATTTGCAGATCCATGCCAAATACAAGTCCCTTTGATTAAAAACTGCAGAACTTGAGTAAACTGAGGATTGTTGTGAAACTCTGAAAGCGAGCACGTGTGTAATTTTTGGATTTGAATAATGACTTTTCTTGACACAAGCCCCCCCAGCTAAAGGTGGGCATTCGGCTCATTTTTGATGAAGACCATTGGCGCATGTCTGCCAGCCGTGGGACTGCGCTTGTTCACTTTCGGCTGGTTGAACTATGCTGATAACGAAGTCCTCCTGGAAAAACTGTGGGACTTGGGTAGACCGAAGCTCATTATGGATTTGAACTATAAACTGAAGGGGGAAAGGAACAGTCCTCCTGTGGAAAAAACATGCTAATTTGGGACTTGTCTGCCAGGGCCCTGCAGATTTCAAACCTGGTTTTTTTTGGGCTCGGATTACTTGAGAGGATTGCAGTGTGAGCCGGCAGTGGTCGACTTTTTTCCCATATTGGCCTTAGCTCTACTCTAAACTGAAGGGGAAAGGAACAATCTTTTTTTTTCCCTGTTTGCCTGGCTCTGTCAGCCTGACCCTAAGGAATAAGCGGTGGTTGACAGGCCGGAGGAACATGTCTAATTTGGCAGCAGGGGGTCGCCTCGAGCAAGCCTTGTCTGCCAACTGGGCATTCCAGATTCGGGTGGGATTGGAGATGCCAAATTTAAAAAAAAAAAAAAAAAAAAAAAAAACCTGGCCTTTTTTAAACTTCAGGTGATTGGACTGAAGAGCCAGGAGAGCTTGTTGGAGGGAAGCAGATATAGAATGAGGATGTAGGCGGTGGCGTGTCATGTGTCATGTGCATGAACGTGGCTGTGCTGGCGGCATTTTTTTAATTATGCTTGTGCGGGCAGGAAAGGTATTCGAAAATCTCTGTGCTTTGGGGAACTCGGCATAACATGGCATTCACCTGTGGTTCCTCCTCCTGCCACAGATGGCGCTCTGTAGGCGGTAGGGACTGTTTCAGCATGAGTCTGTGGTGTCTTGAGTCAACCTGATGAGCTGCCCCTGTCAGGTGCTTCTAATCTTTACATTTGGTGATTAATCATTACGCTTTCCCTTCAAAAACCATGTTTTTTTTTTTTTTTTTGTTGTTTCTGCCACCCAAAGTCAGCTGTGCAAACTGCAGTGTGTGTCAGCTGTTTTGATTGATACATAGCTTGGGAGAAAAATGCTAAAATGATTGTTGTAAATAATTGATCAGGATCAGATAAGTCTTGCCTGCGCTCCCCCATTGAGCATAGTAATTGAGCCGATGGTCACGTGACGCTGTGCCTTTCTGCTGAAGTGGTATTTGCGGGAAATGCCTGTGCGATTGTCTGAAAAATGTATAACTTCCTTTTAGTGAAAAAATAAATTGCTGCAGTGGCAAAAAGCACCTGTTAAAGAAAAGGTCAGCATGTCCTTCTCTCTCACACTGTAAAATGTACTCAAGTGTAGGAAAATGCATTAACCTCTGCAACGTGGTGCAGCTTTAAGCAAAGTGAGCCTCTCTGGTTTTTGGCTCTGTCCTTTAAATGCTTGGTGACGTATTAACCCTTTCACTACCCCAACCTTTTGGTAGAGCACCTTTTGAGTCACTGTATCTAATTGGAAAAAATGTGCTGAACTTAACTCAACCCAATTAAGCCATCTCTAACACTTGGTTGAGGTATGTTATGCTGAATGAATCCAATAATTTTAGTTCAATACGTTTCCCAATTAAAATGGCTCAAAACTTTCTCAAACAAAAGGCTGAGTGGCCAGTTAAAGGGTTAAAGTGGTAAAAGTGGTGTGTTAAAAATGAAACTTGTGTTTAATATGTTCAGCTTTCTTCTTCATTTAATTATCCCCTGCCTGGAAGTGGATGGAAATATTGGAATGAGTGTTGTTCATCCACCACACTTCTTTTCCGGGCCAGAACTCCTAAACCATTCAATATTTCTCAATGTAATTTCATATATAGATACTTCTTATGTAGATGTGCCTTTTTATACCTCCATCCTTCTTCCTCTCCATCTGTCTGTCCCTTTGCCACGTTTTGTTTCCAGGCAGATATCAGTCATCCCGTGGCAGGAGATCTGAGTATTTCATGCTTGTTTTTTTACGGTATTGTACGGTGAGCAATATTTTTACATTTTGCCTTCATTGTTCTTCCACTCATCCTTCTCCACTTGAGAGGCTGAAGCTAAGCAGATGTGGGCTTGGATAGTACTTGGATGGGAGACCACCTGGGAAAACTTAGATGTTGCTGGAAGTGGTGTTGATGGGCCAGTAGGGCGTGGTCTTCCCTGTGGTCCTATAATACTCAGTGCCCTTGTGCAGTGATGGGGATGCTGTGCTGTAGGAGGCTCAGTCTTTTGGATGAGGCTTTAACCCCTTTGTGCAGATGACGCCAGCAGACATGGAGCTGCTCTATTAACCCATTTAAACCGGGACAGCACGTGCGCATTTTAAGAACGTGTCGTTGCCGACACGGATATGAGCGTAATTTTGAAAGTACCGTAATTACTGTAAGTTTTGGCATAATAGAAAAAATTCCAACTGTTCCTGAAAGCTGAGAAGCTGTGCTTCAGCCCAAATACAGGTTACTATGGTAAACATGGCAGCATGATTCTCTGCTGGGATTTTTGCATTAGGCCTTAAAGGGTTAATGCACGCAGCTATACTATTCTATCACTATTCGATCACTCGGATCAGTTATTGAATATTCACTAGCAAGCCGAGCTTGAACACGGTTTAGAATTTGGACGAGTCAAGTCCCATCCCTGTTTTCCTGTAGTTGCATGAATTCAACTCCTCAGCTAAGCCTGACGTGCAAACTGCTCAATATACTTGCCCATATTATCTATCTAGCAGTTAAAAAAATGACCTCTTTCGACAGAAAAAAATCATTGTCCTTTCTAGCAACCACTTCTGCTAGAGTGAGCTAATGGTTTCCTATTACATAATCAAAAAAAAATTGTTTTTTGAAGCAGAAATTCACCATGGTGTTGATACTATGTCGTTCAACTATCAATTATGGTCATCTTATATTAAAAATGTGTAATTCCCTACCGTGGATTTATGCGTATATGTTTGTCTCTCGAAGAATTCAGCTGTTTTTTGAGCCTCACAATCCTTCACGGAAATACAGTCACCTCAACTGTTACTCAGGCTTATCTGCCTACACCACAGCTATAGTTCACGCCCACGTGAAACTCCCGGTAATTATCTATTGATTGAAATGATTTTATCCAATTCTAGACAGTTTAAGCTTTCCTCAGTAATTGAAAGACATTGATTGGACATTCAGAAACGTATTTAAACCCTTGCATAACAGTAGTTAGGTTGTAGTCTGTTAACTTTGCGCAGCTGAAAATGACCTGATTGCATGGAAAGAAAGACTTCCAGAACCAAGCCTGGAGAGCTGAGCTTATATTTGTGGGATTGGAAATGTGATTCTGAGATGGAAAATGGCAGTTATTCTGAATGGAACAGACTGGAGGGCTGGCTGGATTGATTCTTTGTAGGAGCAGTTCAATGATGGAGAGTTTTTGCTCTTGAAGCGTGAGTAAAACCGTCTTTGTATCTTGTAGTTCTATCTTACCTCTTTCCAGCTAGCTAACTAGCCAGCTATTTCTTATTTTAGGTTTACCACAGTGATCACAGAGCTAGTTTGTCACATTGGGTAACAAGAGTGGTCGATAGCCTTTGCTACCAAAGCTGGCATTTCACTTAATGTGGCAATCTGTTTTAGAATTTATACTGCATTCAACGGAGCAGAATATTTCAGATTCTGCTGTGTTAGTGAGTTATACTTGCTCCTTATAGGGTGTGAAAAGTGTTGTTACAAGCTTACACTTAAGGATGATCAGAATTCTAAACGGCAAGCTTTCCATCTGAGTGAACTTTCTGACCGTAAAATAAGCAGTTCCTTTAAAGAGTATGTCTGCTTGCTGATGCAGCTTTGAGGAAGAATGGACAAAACTCTGAACTTTATTATGGAGAAAAGGTATGTCTTTGGTTTGGAGAGGTTACTGGTGACCATTGATGTCCTGCGCCTGTATTGATAAACTCATGCTAAATTGAACCAGAAAATCATTCATTCATATTGAATTTCATGAGTCTAAAGTTGATTTGTGTTGAAAATTTGATCATTTTACGATATGATGGTGCACAGAGCCATATGCCTCCTCTCTATAAAGCTTAAATCTTGAATTATAAAGCATTAAATAGGATAAGGCATAAATAGCCATATCTGGCTTCTGCGCAAAGGGGTTAAACCAAGGTCCCGACTCACTGTGGTTTTAGAAGATCTCATGACTCCCATTGCTAAGAGTTGTGTGTTAATAGTCTCCCTCCCTCTCTTCCCCTTCCATCCCTCTCTCCCTCAGTGTCTCCCCGTCTGCTGCGTAAGGCGGGCCGACCTCGGGTTCGAGCCGTGGCCCTGACCCCTACCCCTGTGTCAGAGGCTGAAGACCACCTACCCTCCCTGCACACTGAGGTGTGGAGCTGGGGACAGGGCAAGGAGGGTCAGCTGGGGCACGGAGACATCCTGCCCAGGTCAGGGAGCTGTGTGTGTGTGTGTCTGTGTGTACTTAATTCTGAGAGTGTGTGTGTAAATGCCTGCATGAGTGCATGTTTGGGTGTGTGTACGTGTTTGTTTGTGTCTGTGTCTGTGTGTTTGTCTGTAATATGTGTGTGTTTCTATAAGAAATGTGTGTTCCTGTATGTCTGTCTGTGTGTTTGAATCCGTGTGCACGTTTGTGTTCTTGCCTATGTGTGTGTCTGTATGTATTTCTGTGTCATGTCTGTATGTCTGAGTGCGTTTTTCTCTATGGCTCTTTCTGTGTTTCAAAAAACTGAATGACTGTATCTGCAGATTTCTGTCTGTGAATAGACTGTGAGAATGGGTGTTACTGGGGGTGTTAATGGGTGTAAACGGGGGCGTATTCATGTGGTGAAATCGGTCATAAAATACAGATTGTCACACTCTGTATGTATTTCTGTGTCATGTCTGTATGTTTGAGTGCGTGTTTCTCTATGGCTCTGTGTGTGTATGTGTGTGCATCAGTCTGTATCTGTCTGTGTGTGAATGCAGTCTCAGGTTCCACCTGTCAATCTCTGTATTAAGAGCTGTAAGGAGTGTTAGCTGCTGGAGCTCATCACTCATTAGCCCTCACAGCACAGTCTCAGGTACCACCTGTCAATCACTGCTGCAGTGTTACAGCTCATACTGCTTCTGTCTCTGTCTACAGACACGTGCTTTTATGTCAGTAGTCTGCACAGACTGTAAAGTGTGCACGTGACGTGTGTGTCTCTCTCTTGCCCCTCACTCCTTTTCCTACAATCTGTTCATTTGTGTCTGTTTCTCCATGTCATCTCCCCTTCTCTATCCCTCTGTCTCTATCTCAGTATCTCTCTCTCAAATTAAAATTTAAAATGCTTTCTTAGCATGATGTATTTTTTACATGTTTTGCCAAAGTTTTACTGAAAAGGTGAACTGCAAGTACAATATCAGATCCTGGGGCAGGAAATATTATATACTTGTATACTCTTTCTTTCTTGCTCAGGTGTTTTCTTGGGGCAGTAACAGCTCTGGGCAGCTGGGACACATGGAGACTCCCAGCACCGTGCCTCGTCTGGCCAAGGTCAGAAGCCTTTTTCTGTGTGTATTATACTCATCCCTTGTGCATATTAACTTCACCCTTTTGTACATAAACTCCACCCCCTGTGTATATTAACCCCACCCTCTGAGTATATTAACCCTGCCTTCAGTCATGGTAAACCTGTCCCCCTGCTCATATTAACCCCTCCCCACTGCTCATATTCAACCCATCCCCTGTGGTCACATTAACCCTGCCCCCTGTTCATATTAACCCCTCCCCGCTGCGCATACCTAACCCGCCATCTCTGGTCAAAGTAACCCTGCCCCTCTGCTCATATTAACCACTCCCCACTACTATTACCCCATCCTCTGTGGTCACATTTACCCTGCCCCCCTGCTCATATTAACCCCCCCATGCTAATTTTATTCCCGCCCCCATCCATATTAACCCCTCCCCCTCTCTGGTAGATGTCGGAGGGGATCCGCGTGTGGGATGTGGCTGGGGGGCAGCAGCACACCTTGTTGTTGGCGGATGGGGACTGCTTCCAGCCCATTCTGTACTACAGTGGCCAGCAGGTCCGGGACGGGGGGTCCGGGAGCCCTCAGCCAGAAACAGGGGGGTACACCCAGCAGCCCGTACTCCTGCCCTTCTGTATGAACGTGAGTGTGTAACGTGTGCGCTCACTCATACACACACACGCATGCATTTGCATGTGCACATACCATCGGTGGAGGTACCCACAGGCACACGTGTTCACAGAAGCACCTGGAACAGTGAGCTCAGATACAATCTAAACACAACCATACAGTTCTGTGAAGAAGTGCCCCTCACTGATTTCTTTAATTTTTGCATATTTTTCACTCTTAAATGTTTCAATCATCAAACTGATTTAATATTTGACAAAGGTTACCCGAATAATCGCAAAGTGTTTTCAAATAATGATTTAATTTATTGAAAGAATAAAGCTATCCAACCATTTCTGGCCCAGTGTGAAAAAGTAATTGCCCCCTTAGTTACTGAATCAAACAATTAAACAAATTGAATTTATGATTGGGTTCAATTTCATAATCGCAACCATGAATGACTGCTGCCAGCCCTGTTGAATCTAAACCTCACTTTAATGGAACCTGTCTGACAGTGTGAAGTAGGCAAAAAGCAGCACATGATGCTATGATCTAAAGAAATTCAAGAACAATTGAGAGACAAAGGTGTTGACATCTATCAGTCTGGAAAAGGTTACCAAGCTATTTATAAGACTCTGATACTCCAGCAAACCCTGGTGAGAACCATTATTCACAAATGAAGAAAACTTGGAATATTGGTGAACCTTCCTAGAGGTCGGCCTACGAAAAATTCTCCACAAACGTGTCAATGACTCATTCAGGTCACAAAGGAACCCGGACTAACCTCTAAAAAGCTGTAGGCCTCACTTGCCTCAGTTAAGATCAATATTCATGATTCCACAATAAGTAAGAGTCTGGCAAAAAATGGCATCCATGGGAGAGCTGCAAGGTGGAAACCACTGCTGACCAAAAAGCAAACAAAGGCTCATCTCACATTTACCTCAGAACATCTTGATGACCTCCAAGATTTTTTGGATATATTCTTTGGACTGATGAGTAAAAATTGGAACTTTTTCAAAGACATGGGTCCTGTTACATCTCACGTAAAACTCATACAGCATTCAACAATAGGAATGTCATACCAACAGTCAAACATGGTGATCATAGTGTGATTAATGGGGCTGCTTTGCTGCTTCAGGACCTGGACGACTTGTCTCAATTGATGGAACCATGAATTCTGCTCTTTACTATAAAATCCTGAAGGAGAATGTCTGACCATCAGTTTGTGACGTCAAGCTCTTGCACAGTTCTTTTTTGCAGCAGGACAATGATTCAAAGCACTGAAGCAAGTCAACCTCTGAATGGCTCAACAGAAACGGAATGGAGGCTTTGAAGTGGTCTAGTCAAAGTCCTGACGTGAATCCGATTGCTCTGCTGTTGCCTGACCTTTAACAGGCAGTTCATGCTTGAAAATCATCCAGTGTGGCAGAATTAAAACAATTCTGCAAAGAAGAGTGGGCGCCTAAATTCCCCCCACAGCGAAGTAAAAGATTCATTGGCAGTTATCATAAATATTTGATTACAGTTTTTTGCTGCGAAGGGTGGGACAATGAGTTATTTGTTTTCGGGGGACAATTATTTTTTCACATGGGTGATGTAGATTTTGAATAATTCTTTACCTTTAATAAAATATCATTTATTTAAAAGCTGCATTTAATATTCACTTAGTTGACTTTGTCTTATATTAAAATTAAATGGATGATCTAAAACATTTAAATATGACAAATAAGCATAAATAGAAGAAATTGAAAATGGCGAAAAATACTTTTTCACAGCACTGTGCATTCTGACACATGCACACACACTTGCACACAAATTACCATGCGGATGGACCTTGAGAGCACGCACACCTCGAATGGTGCATGGGTATACACCCTGAACACAAATGCACACACACTCATCAGGTTTACTGCGCTCTATGATCTTGACTGCTCACACAAACACACACACACACACACTCACACATACATACCGGTGGAATGCCAGTGCACACCTCTCAATTGTGAGCACTCACACTTTGCACATGAGTGTATGCGTACTCTTGCTGAGTTGTGTTTTCTTAAATGCACTCTATTTTTTTTCCTCTCCTTCTGCATCGCAGTTGGGTTACGTGAGCAGTGTGTTGGCCGGTGGGTGGAGCTGTATGGCGCTGGCGGACAGAAATGTGATGGGCTTCATCGCCAGCCTTCACGAGCTGGCCGCCGCCGAGAGGAAGTTCTACTGCAAGCTGAGCAACGTGAAGAGTCAGATACTGCGCCCCCTGCTGGGCCTGGGTGAGAAGCAGCCACTGAACAGCAGAGGGAAGAGAGGGAGGAGGAGGGGAATGAGTTGGGTAGAGAGTGAGGGACAGAGTGAGCAGAACCATGCTAGCTCACATGCTAGCGTAGAAAAGCCTGGCTCTACGAGTGCCTTGATCAAATAAGATTAGAAGACCCCTGTCTCAGTCTGTTGATGTGCCTCTTTGTGTTGTGGCTTGTGTTTTGAGGACTAACGCGCGTTTACGTGGTGCTTAGTGTCATCTGCCCTGTGGTAGCGGTTTTGTGCTGCTGTTTGCTGACAAGAGGCATCAGTTCTGCTGCACTAGCAGGCCGGAACGCTTGTTTGCCTTGCGGCAAGGATCTCATTCTCTGTGTTTGGCAGGCATTCTTGCTTGTTTGCCTTTGCCTACCAGTTGGCTTCACACCCAATGCGCCCATGAGTTAGCGATTAGCATCAGCTGTGACCCGAGTGAATGGTTTCCCTGTAGAGACCCTGTGCGCGACGCTGGGCCCGGCGCTGAACCCGCTGCTGCAGACGCTGGCGGGACACTTCAGCCGACTCTGTCACCTGACGGGGCAGCACTCCGTCTCTCTCACGGGCTTCCTGCGCCGCGGCCGCGAGCGCGACGTCAAGGGCCTGGTCATGCTGGAGCACGCCGCCATTTTCCTGGACACCTACAAAGAGCAAGTACCCTCCGCCACCCTGATCCATACCAGCCACACCCCTGAAACAGCTGGTCTGTCTGCCAGATTTGTGGAGAGCAGAAGCACTGTATAGGAATTATGAATAACGAGTAGCTACCAGTATAGGCGGCCAAACAGGTTTATTGCAAAGTTGTGATGTCCATTTTGTTTTACCATTGGTTGCAACTTATTCAATATAAGCATTATCTTATCAAAGATTTGCATTTGTCGTTCATTCTGAGCTCGTGAACTAGTGCTGCTTCAGTCGCGATACGCTGAAGAGGCCACTAGAGGGCTGAATAACTGTCCATTTATGAAGATGGTGTTTCCAGTGGGAACCCTGTGCAACCCTGTACAACTTGTCACTTGAAACTGACTTGTATGGTGCATGTCTTTGATTATAAAAATGCTTTGATCAGCTAGCGAGACAGAATGTTGAACTTCAGAAAAAGAGGTAACTTGCTGGATATCAATGATATGCAATAAATCTGCATTTGGGCTGTCATATGCCTTCACCCTGACATAAATGCATCGACGTCCTCTGCTGGCTGAATCTGACGAGATACGTGGGGGGTGTTAAAATTCTCAATGTAATATACTGTATATCGTGCCTGACATGGGTGGAAATATAACCTAATTTCTGACAAAGTTGGGACAACCTGGAAAATGCAAGTAAAAAAAAAAGCTGTATTTTTAAATCATTCTTGTCCTGTAATTGGTTGAAAACCGCTGTTATTTCGTGTGTTTCCTTATCAGTTTTATTGTTTTTTTGGAATTGCACTCACAGTCTGAATTTGATATCTGCAGCACGCTCCTAAAAAGTAGGGATTTATTTTTTGCATGTTATGTATTGTCCCAACTTCTTCAGAAGTGGGGCTGTACTATCCTGCATTTGACTCATGAGTCCCGGTGCACTGGATCAATTGAAAGTGACTTAAGGCTCAGATGGTCTGAAAAGATCAATAGATGACAGAAAAATATTTGCATTCCAAACAAATGTTGTACCCTTATGTGATTGGGTCACGAGTTGTCATGGGGATTGGTTTATTTTAACATTTTTTTTTCCCCTCTCTCTGTTGCCCAAATGTTGTACTATTATTACAGAAGAAAGACGTCTTAAGTAGAGGTGTAATTGAGCTTGTCTGTTGAATTTAATTTAGTGCAGAGCATTGCTTGTGTCCAGTCCTTTAGCACTCGGTGTCAGACTGTAGGCTGCTGCCTGCCAGGATCAATATAACTACTCAGATTCACTTCATCGACGTCTTCATCTTCACCTTCAGGCTCAGTTTTTTACTGAATTACTTGTGTTGTCAGTCATTCAGCTGCGCTCCTCTGTGATTGAATACAGCCTTGCAGTTGTGCAGTATGCAGGGCAGGATGGTATGGCAAAAAAACCATGCCCTTTACCCCATAGATCTTTTTGGAAGATGCCTAGTGAAGCTAAGTGGTCCTAGCTTTACTGTGCAAGTGTCTAATTGATGTTTGTCCTGTTTGCACTCTACTGTAGAAAAGGACATGAGTTAGGGTCTGATCGATTGACCTCTCTCTACCCCTCTCTCTCTCTCTCTCTCTCTCTCTCTACACCTCCCCCCTCTCTACCATTCGTTCTGCGTTCAATCTTCTCTACTCTGTCTCCCTCCCCCTCTCGTTTCCCCCCCCGTTTGTCCCTCTTTCCTCCCCCCTGCAGATACTGCAGCTCTGTGGGTAATTTCCTGGTGATGGGGGGCTTTCACGCCCTGGCCAAGCCCTCCCTGTGAGTCTCTGCTGACATTTATGCATTTCTAATGAGACATCTCTGTGTGTGTTTACATATCTGTGCGTGTGTGTGCATGTTTGTGTCTATGTGTGTGTTTGACACTCTGTTTCTGTTCATGCATCTCTTTGAATGTCTTTTTTTATGAATGTACGTCTGTCCATGTGTGCGTTTCTGTGTTTCTCTGTGTGCGTCTTTGCCTCACTCTTGTGCCAGTGTCTACATCTATGTCTCAGTTTGTATGCCTGTGTGTGTGTGATTTTCTGCTTGTGTATATCTTTTTTTGTATGTGTCTTGTGTTTCCTTGCGTCTGCTTGTGCTCAATTGTGTTGCTAGGTGAATTTATGGGGGGCTATAGCCCGCCTAAACTGTTCTTTAACACCCCACAAAGTAATGTACTGATGTGAGTTTAAATCATCAATAGTGTGGGAAGTGCATCTCAAACTGGGTCCCCCAAGTCAGAGCCATAAGTCTGTAGTGACGCCCCTGAATAGAGTGTGTGTGTGTATATATTAGTCAGATTGTGAAACTAGTCATTTCATGAAATTACGAAACATTTTATAGTGATGTCTTGAAATGACTGAAGTTTAGTGCCTGGCATTGCATGAAATGACTGAATTTTTTAGCCATTTCAGGAGATGATAGGTTTCACAATCCGACTGCAACATACACACATACCCATTTGTGCCCTCAGTATCTCTCGCCTCTCATTCCCTTTGCTGTGTTTCCCTCTCTCTGTTCCTTTATCTCTCCATCTGCAGGGATTTCTTCGGGAAGAGCCCGGAGCTGCTCCAGCGGCTGGCCGAGTCCAACGAGGAGAGCGTTCCCCTGAGCGACCTGCTGGTGGCGCTCTTTTACCTGCCGGTGCGGCATCTGCACGAGTACGGCCGCCTGCTGCTGAAGCTGGCCACGTGCTTCGAGGTGGTGCGTACCGGAGCGAGCGCGGCCTCTCGTCCACACTGCACCTCCGCCACGCACGTGAGACACGCCCTCACCCACCTGCACGCACCAATCCGCTCCGTCCGCAGCTCCGAGGGGGAGGGGCTGCTGTGGAATAACGCTGCTGGGGTTGAACTCTGGTCTGGTTTAATCCTAGTGTAGTTTAACTCGGGTTCAAGTCTGCCCCGGCTAAACTCTACTTAGGGCTTCAACGGCTCCGGTTTAACTCTGGAGTGGTTTAGTCAGAGTTCTAAACTGGTTTAACTCTGGTGTGGTTTTAGTTAGGGTTCTACTCCGGTTAAACTCGGGTGTGGTTTAACTTAAATTCTACTCCGGTTTAACACTGGGAGGGGTGTTGTTAAAATTCTATGCCAGGTTATTTCTGAGGCAGTTTAGCTAGAATTCTACAAGTTTAACTCTGGTGTGGTTTTGTTGGAATTCTACTCTGGTTTAACTCTGGGGTGTTTTAATTATAAATCTATTCCACTTTAACCCTGGGGTGGTTTAGTTCCGTTTCCGTTCTTTGGCACCTTTGGCCTGGTTCATCTCTGCTTTGATATAATTCTGTGCTCTTTTAACTACTCAAGTTAAACTTTGTTTCTATTGAAACTAGGGTCTGCTTTAACTATCTCCACTCCAGTCTGGTTTAACTGTTCTACTTAAACCTTCTATTAAATGCTGTCCTTTGAATCTTTTTTCTGGTCTAACTTCATCATGGCTTAGCAGCGCTGATGTAGCTGAACTTCAGTTTTAAATCACAGAGCACGCTGGAGTATCAGAAGCTGCAGGACGGCTGCTCGAAGTACGAGGCCATGGCTCTCCTGCTGAAGAGGAAGAGGAAGGAGGCGGAATACACCCACCACTTCTGGAAGAGCTTCCCCGGGAAGATGACGGTAAGAAGAGGGGTAAGAGTCCTGCCGTTGGGGGGGAGAGGGGTTGCTTTACAATGATCCATAGAGGAATAGATCGGTGGGTGGAGGGTTGGGTTGGCAGACAGACAGACATACAGACATATAAGGTGCAGTCTGTAAGTACTTGGCCAGTGAAACAATATTTCCCTTTTGGCTCTGAGCTCCAGTTCGATGGATTTTAAAATGGTCAATATGAGGTGACAGTAGAGACTGTCAGCTTTAATCTGTGCCTACATATATATTGCCACCATGTGAACTATGTATGGATTTCCACCCTGTGTGTTCAGTATCACTGTCCAGGGACTCAGTGGCCTTGCTATTGATGGATAGACGGAAATCCCTCTCTGCTGTGAAGTAGGACTTCAGCATTAGTGGTATTGGGCACCTTTATCAGTTATCACAGTAAATGAGCCTTGCTTGGATTGCTCTGGGATGAGACTCTGTATTTCAATTAATTTCCTCTTGTAGGCCATGAAATGATGTTTCTGCTGTATGAGGTGTTTAGCGGAAATGCCTTTACGATATATGAATGGCGAGGATGGATCATTAAGAGGAGTATGACTCAATAATCCTCCCACAGGATACCAATTGGGTGTAGCAGGAACCTGCAAATTCAGTAATCAGCCTCATAAAATTACTATTATAACCAATACAAGTTTTTTTCAGTTAACCCTTTAAACACTGGGGGACCCTGAGGGGGACCCTGAGAACACACCAGAAGAAACAGCAAAAAATTAAGCATTACCCGTGTAACAGTATAGTCATGCTGCATATCAAATTAAACAGAAGAACCTCAGCTACAATAATATATACTAAGCCATTTTCACATGCAATTCCGACATCAATGCAATGAATTACCAAACACCAAAATCCCTACAGCGCCACCTAGTTAACCCACTCGCCACAATTTCGATGCTATCGCTCTGCTGCTTTATGCCACATGCACAACCAATAGCTGAAATGAAACCAGGGACTCCACAGACTCCAATGATAAGCCCCCTTTACTCTACTCCGAAGCATCTGCAAGATATCAGCAAAAGAAGAGCAACAACAGAAATGGGTTCATAAAAAAACAAGAGTATTTACACATCTGAACAAATCTCACAAGTGTCCCCTTCATTTTGTGTGTGTGTGTGTGTGTATGTATGTGTGTGTGTGTGTGTGTGTGTGGGTGTGTGTGCGAGGGTGAGCTGGTGCAGGTGCACTTACAGGTGTCCTTTGTCTGGGAGACAGAGAGAGAAGGTATAGTATGTCAGAGGTTAGAAGGGTGGGTTATGAAATTAGCTAGAGGCAAAGAAACCCTGTGGGTTGTGTACAGGTGAGCCTATCTAAACACACAGCTAACATTCAATCTTAAAATGACAAATACACCGATTTGTAAGTACAGCGATTCACATGAAACTCGGTGAATGCCTGGAATGTTCAGTCAGTCGCACTGAAGTGTATCTGTAGGCTGTACTTTGTCCCACAGGGTGGCTGTAGGCTGTCCTATGCGACACCGTTGTAGAGTTGTGAACTGAAGTATTCTGAAGACTTTATGTGCGGGCATTGATTTTATACTCTGTTACGTAAATCCAATTTTCCCTGGGCAGTGTGAGATTTGCGTTCCTTCAAAGCCCCCCTCTCCACTAGCTTCAGGAGTCATCTCCGGAGAAGAGAATTTGGAAAAGTTTGTTTGCCGTTAAAGAGGCCAAGACTTCATTGCTGTCGGGCCAGCAGTTGTTTAGGTTAGCTTGGCTTCTGGGGAAGCAGCAAAATCTATGTGGGCTCCGCCTGGGAGGTCACGAGCGCGGTGTTGCAGTCGATTTGGCTGAGAGCCGGGGAATCGCAAGCAGAGAGAGAGAAAATGGGTTTATTTCTGAAGTTTTATGAGTGCTTTTTTGTTCATTTTATTGTCCCTGGGCTTTACTGAATTGTTCAGCAGTTAGGGCACATCATGCTGGGGGCGGTTCAGTAAAGCATCTCCTCTGTTTCCTGAGGACTGCATGGAAATGTAGTTCCTTTGTACCGACAGCTGATAAAACTACGCAGTTAAATTGCAGATTCATCCACACTGTGCCCATTAATTGCTGGTTCATAACTTTGGGGCCCTAAGTACTCTGCTGTAGAGGGGTCTTGAGCAAGGCCCCAAACCTGAAAGTGCTGAAATTTAAGTCGACGGTGTGGCCTGTAGCCAGGTGGTTAACATGCTTAGCTAGAGTCTGGAAGGTTAGTTGCTCAGGCTTCAGTGTTTCTAGTAAATTCAGTGCATCATTGGGTTGTTGAGCAAGGCCCAAACCCTGTGGGGAGGCTTGACCCGTGCTTTGTCTGATCAACTGTGAGCCCCTTTGGATTTAAGTGTCAGCTAAATGATCCTAATGCAGTGGGTTCTGCCTGTGTGGTAAAATAAACTGTAATTTTTTCCAGGAATTTAATATGAAGAGCAGTATTATGCCTCGTTTCTGCTATATCTGGTAACCTGGCTCTTCTTTAGGGCAGCATGTCTGTCACTGCCTCTCTGTGCTGTTACTGTTTGTCTGTAGGTTATTTGTACCTGGACGGCACTGGTGGGGGACCCAGGCTGTCTGAGTGAGGTGTGAAGTATGAATGCAGTATATATGAGCAGTATGGATCTGACCTGGACAGTACAGCTAGGGTACTGAGGTTGTTTGAGTGTAGAGTGCAGTATGTATGAGCAGTATTGCTCTGACCTGGACAGGACTACCAGGGTACCAAGGTTGTGTGAGTTTAGTATGTAGCGTGCATGAGTGTTGAGTCTGTCTGATATAGAGAACAATGCCAGTACACAAAGGTAGTGTGAGTGTTGCATGGATGAGTAATAGTATGGTTCAAACCTGGACAGCACTGTTTAGGGTACCCAGAATCTTTGCCTGTAGTATGGTTCTGATCTGTACAGTACTGCCAGGGCACCCAGGTAGAGTGAGTGTAGCATGTATGACTGCAGTATGAATCTGATCTGGATGGCACTGCTTGCGTAGCCAGGTTGTATGAGGTATGGTATGCACTATGCAGTATGAGTGTAATATGGCTCTGACCTAGACTGTACTGCCAGGGTATTCAAATCGATTCGCGTTTTTAACACACTCTTTCTTGCCCTGCCCTCTTGGGACAATCCCAGGATTCCCTGCGCAAGCCATCCCGCCGACTGGTGTGTGAAAGCAGCAACAAGTCCCTGACGCTGCAGAACGCCGGAAGGTTCTCCGTCAACTGGTTCATCTTGTTCAACGACGCACTGGTCCATGCACAGGTGAGTGGGAATGTGCTGCCTCTCAAGAACAGAGTATCAGCAGAAGCTGCCTTTACTAGACATGTCAGCGAGAGCAGATATCATAGATGGTGGCATAGTGACATCCAGTAGCGCTCGTGTAGCATTTTGCAACATCTGATGCATCTGGTGAATTCGTCCCTAACTTGGATGAAATGAAATGGTGTATGGTGGCTTCTCTTGCAAGCAGTTTCAGCACTGAAGGTAGAGCATCACGTCAAATTCACTTTCTTCAGCAGGACAAATGTTTGCTGTCATACTTCATGCCTCGTCATATATTTAGCCAGACTAAGTTTCTTTTTTTTTTTTTTTTTTTTTTGAAGAGAAAAGAAAAATTTTTCGGTTTAAAAAGTGTATGATCCTGGGCTGCTGGGCTGGCTCTCTGTTTGCGTGCTCCACGGTCTGGGATTGAATCCAGCACTGACTGTGGCCAGCAGCCTCATGACAGCAGCGCATAATTGGCTTTGTGCTGCTCATGGACATGGGAGGGATACAGTCGGTTTAGGTTGGCACACAGCCTTTCGCTAGCGCCTCCTACTGGCCAACTGAGGGTGGGTTGGTTTATGTTTCCTCTGTCCTTTTTTTGTGCATGTTAGATCAGCGCCCACGAGTGGGGGGCGGGGAGCAGCTGCAAATAGGTGCAAGATACCACCGCTCATTTATACGGCTAACGCCAGCACCTGACCTGACGTAATTGAAGTTACCTCTGGTATTGCAGTGTTAACAGGTGTTAAAACTGTGCAGACTTTTTTTGTCGGTTAAAATAATGTGAATTCTTGAGCCAGTTAATGAGAGTTACTCAGGTGTTTATGTCCTATTCTACAGTCTTTCAGTCTTATATTTTTTGTCTTTACTCTGTCAGGGCGTGGCCCCCTCTAAGAACTTTGTAAGTATGCATTAGGCAGAAGGTCTAGTGTGCACTTCTCACATCCTCCCTGGTGCATTGTGGGATTGTCTTGGGAAGCGTTCCTCCCGTCGCCCAGGCGAGGGAGGTCTCCGTGCTTTTAAATGAACACAGTCTTCAATCCATGCCCACTTTGAGGAACAAAAAATAAGACGGTGGGAGTGAAAACCTGCTGTTTGCCTTTCGCCCCACCATCAGTATATGCAGTCTTTTGCTAAATTCAAAATGGCGCCTGCTCTTCCCAAGTCAAGACCCGATGAGACCCCCTTTTACCAGTGTGTTGATATGGTGTGTAACAGACCAGTAACAACCAAGGCTTCGCGCTCAGGGTCGTCTTACATTACTTATCTCTTATTAAGTATCCCGCATTCCACTGATGGCCAATCAGAGTTTGACCTGTCACTCGCTCGCCAGCCAGTGACTAACAATGCTGACAGCGCTAAGATTTTTTTCAAGGTGTGCAGAATGGTCCGGAAGCCTTTTTGGACTTTGATATAATTTTTAAGTGCTGTTATTGTCTCTTCACCGTTCACTCCAAATGGGTGTAGGTACCCTCAAATGAAAGTACAGAATACGCTTGGATTTGGAGGGATCTTTATCCATTTGGAATAAACTGTGTCGGATTTTCAACTCTTGCCAGTTCTTTTCACTGTCCAAATGCTGAAGGACCCCACTTATACTCCTAGCTGCTAAAGCTGACGATATCTGTTTTTGTGGGTGTTTGTTGTTTTCAGATTCAGTAATCTGGTGTACATGGCCAAAGAGCGACGGTTTGATTGCTTTTCAAGTACTTAAGAGCTGCTCTGTATGTGGCCCAGAGTGGACTCTTCACGTGGCCTCTTTCATACTGATCTTTGGGGAATTTATTTTTTTTCATTTCTCATGGATTGCTTACCATTTGAACAGAAATCTCAAAAGTTATCTCAGAACTACGGGGAACAGGCTTTTAAACTAGCATTAGACCCTGGGCAGTAGGTTACATGTCTGTCATGATCATCTGTTATCCTTTGATTGTACTGCTTGTGTGTTTGCCTTCCCTTTTGTGATAAAGTCCTACATTGTTCTAAGCCTTGGTTATTGCTGTCCTCAGCTTTTTATTTATTTATTTTTTTTTTCAACAAAAGGGAAGAAACTGATTTCCCTTGTCTAGTCAATGCTCGATGAACTCCAGGAACTTATTTCCCTTTTTGTGCATTTTACGTCTCTTCCCCTTTTTTTTTCTCTAGGCTTCCTGTCTCCCGTTTTTCTGGTTGACTGTGCCTGCAGTATTTTTTTAAATTGCTGTTTTAATCTGATTTTGTGACTCGTGTCCTGGGTTATTTGTCCTGTCTACTGACTGCAGTCTCCAAAGTACAGCATCCTGATTCATGTAATGTCACTGCCTAGATATCAACAGACTCTAGGCCTGTTTTTGAGTCAAATCTGACCTGGTGTTGCCACACAGTCTGCATCCCTGAACGATCAGCATGGGGTCCTCACAAGGCGCTCATAACTCAGTTAAGTTGAGCCAGTTTGTGACGAGTCGCATTTGTACACATGTATTTAGGCATGAAAAGAATTACTTCATATACATGCAGCGAAAAACGTAACCACTAGCGTTATTGTTAATATTAGCTAGCGAATTCGCTGCTCACTTTAATGTCAGTAACATTAAGCGAACAAACCAATCCAATTAGCTAATTAGCCGGCTACCTAAGAATGATTTGTGCGCATTGTGAAACGATAAAAATAAATCCACTAAAGTAAGTGTTTTGTTAGAAATGGTTGGATATGGATTCTTGAAACGCTATCAAGATCCTTTCTTGAGAGCAACAAACTGACAAAATTTATCCGGCTTAACATTTTGTTGATACGCAAGGACAGCTAGGTTCAGAATGAGTTGCTGTCGTCAAAATATGATGAATTATGACTCCATACTGATCGTTTGGTGATTCAGATTATGTATTAGCATTTGGTTGTATAGACTTTGGGCCAGAATTGGCACTAATGTCAGACAGAGTTTCTGGCTGTAGGTCCTCACTTGTGCCCCTGATGAGAAAGTGTTTTCCTGAGTACGTGCATGCGTGTGCCGTTTCGGAAGCATCCTGTCCTTTTCTGCATTTTAAAAGGCTTTTTGGTTTCCTGTATTTTACGTCTCTGTGAACTAGGATGAATTTTGTGTATCTTTGCTTTTTGAGCAGTCCCATTTTTTTTTTGTACTTTTGGGATTTGGTCCTAGTTCCTTTAGTTGTGGGATTGTGGCTCTATTTGATTCCTGACATTGTGCCTTTTCATAGATGTGCTGGTTACACACCTGATTTACTGTACGTGATCTGTGGATCTCCAGTCAAGAGGGATGGTTACCGATTACTTGAGTTTTTGATTCTTTTACTGTTCCCAGCTTAAGCTGCTTTCACACCGGACGCGAAACGAATTTTTCGCGCGACAGATTACATTCGAAGTCAATGCAAAGACGCGAATACACGCGAAACGCGTGAATTGATCTGTCATGCAAAAAATTCGTTTCGCGTCCGGCGCGAAAGCAGCTTTAGATACCCATTTAATTTGTGCATGAAAGGCATATCAATTTCTTCACAGTGTAATTGACTTAGATTTGTGACATGACGATAACATTATTTGATAACATTATTATAATATTAATCATGATCTTTCATAATTAGCCATATGCAAAGTTTATCAGGGCTGGGAATGCATTCATTTTAACATGTCTCCAAAGACACACCGCAAAATGGCTTTTTATAAATGGGATTGTGACCACTTTTCAGTGGTGTTTTATTGACTGTGCTATGTGGTATGGGAAAGCATTGTTGATGTTCTCTGCAGTTTGTTAAATACCCACTTCATCAAAAGGAAGGCATTAGCTAAGGCGTAGAATGTAGGGAGCTTTGGAAACACTGGACAGCAGGTCATGAATCACTGCCACTTAGCTTTCACTCCTTAAGTGGAGATTATTGTTCTGTATTTCCCTGAGATCATTAATTTCTGTTACTGCCAGCTATCTGCAATATGCAGTAGGTCTGGCTTTGCTGCAACATCCCACCCCCCCACCAATCCCTAACATTCATCTCACTGCTCCCCCTGTGGGACCTGTGGCAGCCCTTCCTTTTGTGGCCAGAGGGGGGCAGTATATAACATCTGTGCATACATGGGAACCACCCCCCTAAAATCATGTCCAGTGGCCAGAAAATCTTGACATTTGTTTAAATCCTTCTAAATCCTAAAAAAAAAAAAAAAATAGATAGGGCACATCAAGAACTATTCGGAACTTAATACTTTTGCGTGTGTTGGACGAATACTTCCTAGTCATTTTTACATGTGAAGATGGAGAAATGGTGTGTCCAATTTAGTGCAATCAAATATGGTTTTATTTTATATATTATCATATTTTCATACCTATTTTTATTTCTCCTTTCATGTTTACTTGTGTAGGGTGTATAGTAGCGGTATGTTGAAAGTCTAGTTTGTTATGTGTATGTTAGGTGATCGAAAATAAAATGTCCCCTGAAATCAAGTTTTAACCCAAAGATGCGCGTATACCAATATATGAAAAAATGAAATGCATGTGCGCACGTGTGTGTGTGTGTGTGTGCGCGTGTGTGTGTGTGTTCAGGGCTTCCCAAATCATGATCTGCGAGGGCCAAGAACTGCTGGTTTTCCACCCTTCCTATACCTGGGGGTCAAATGTGATGACAATTTGGCCTGTCAGTGGCAATCACTGTGTGTGTGTGTGTGTGTGTGTGTGTGAGAGAGTGCGTGTGTGCGGTTGTGTACGGTTACGTGTGGTTCTGTGTTCATGTATGGAAAGCTGGACTGGTGATCATCAGACAGAAAAAGTCGCTCTCTATGAGAGCTGAGTCAGGGGTACTGCTCTCATGTCTGTCACTGTGTCTCTGCTTCTCCGCCCAGTTCTCCACCCACCATGTCTTCCCATTGGCCACACTGTGGGTGGAGCCTATTTCTGAAGAGGATACTGGAGTGTGAGTCCTGCCTTTTATTTAACCTGTCAATCATTCAGTGACTCGTTTGCAGAGGTGTAATTCTCAGATCTAGAAAGAAAATGTCTTACCCCAGTTTTTTGCAGCCGTCAGTATTTGTTCATTCATAATGGTGAAAATGCTGGCTGATTCCATGGGTGGAAGAGTCTATGTGTGGTGGGCATTAACCCTCTGACCCCTGGACTTAATGCCTGTGTTCAATCAGCCTTGAAAGCACTAAAGTGGTTGTGCAAGTTCTCTGTGCAACTTGCTGTTCTGTGCTGTGCTACTTTCTGTCTCTCACTCCCTCTTTTTCCCTCTCTCTCTTTTCTCTCACTGTAGGTACGGCCTCAAGGTGACATCACCTGAGGAGAGCTTCACTCTCCTGGCCTCTTCCCCTATGGAGAAGGTATGCCTGCTCACCTGTCAATCAAATAAAACACTCCCGTTTAAGGAGCCATAATATAGCATTTCAGAACACAAAAGACAGGATGGCATAAGAAAGCATAGCGTAAAGTAATATTAACTGTGCGTAGCATAGCGTTGCATAACATAAAGTAACATTGAATACCATAGCGTAACATACAGCACTGAATAGCTTAAAATGACATAGCTTTACAAAGTAATATGGCAACGTGTTATTAAGTAAATATCGCAAAACTTGCAAGTCTGACAGGCTATTTCTTTAAGCTACTCTACAGTGCAAGGATGTGTTTTACAATTTTTGCCCTTTTCGTTCTTATGTGTTCCTATGTTTAGGCAAAGTAGCTGAGGGTCTTTCACCAGAGTGAATATGTTTTCACTTTAGTTTTTTATATTCTTTCCTTTTTTATTTCTGTGTTTAGGTTCAGTGGCCACAGGCCATTAATCAGTGTTAACAATTACTAAAATGGTTTTTACTTCCTGTTTTTTTTGGTTTGTTGTTTCTCCTTCTTGAACGCTTGTATACAGGCAAAGTGGCTACGGGCAATTAACCAGGCGGTGGAGCTGGCTTTGAGCGGCGGGGGGGCAGATTTGGGGACGGGGGTCCCGGGTTCGAGCACCCCCCAGAGGCCGGAGCCGCCAATTTCTCGCACGGCCTCTTACACTTTTTACAAGGACAGCCGGCTGAAGGATGCCACCTACGAGGGCCGCTGGCTGGCCGGCAAGCCTCACGGCAAGTAAGTGCTGCAGTCTCTGAGGTCACTTTGTGTCCATTTGCTCTGTGCCTCTTCCGCTGACCTTCAGGATGTACTTACTGTCTGTCACTGTGGAGCCTCTAGCCGTGGCTTGACTCTGTGTGTCATGTTTGCTCTGCACAGGGGGATGTTAAAATGGCCGGATGGACGGACGTACATCGGGACTTTCAAGAACGGCTTGGAGGATGGGTCAGTGCAGTGTGAATGTGTTACTCAGCCCAGTCAGCCAATCAGAAAATGAGTCACTATTTAAATCAGCCAGGCAGTAAATAAGTCTTTTGGGAGAATCCTACAGCGTTTAAAAATACTTCAGTCAATCAATAGATCTGCCAATCAAAAAACAAGTAACACAGATTTAATGTCTGGCTTGCTGATGTCTGAATGAGTCAGTCGGTGGTGGATTATGTGGTTAGTTTGACACTGAAGGTCCCGTATGGCTGCTGTTTCCGCAGTTTTGGGGAGTACCTGGTCCCCAATAAAAACCTGGACAAGAACCATCATTACCATGGCCACTGGAAAGAGGGGAGAATGCATGGCTTTGGGACGTACAGGTGTGTTTGTTTATGTGCTCGTGTGTGTTTTGTGAAAGCATATACATACTGTACACACATTCTGCATTTTTCAGTAAATGTAGTCCCGTGGTCAAATCTGTTACCTTTCTATTGTTAATTAAGTAGCTTAACCACACGACTCTGTGTGTCAGTTTCTGTGCGTGTGAGTATATGTATATTCGAGTTTGAATGCGTGTTTTCCTGGCTCCATGTTTTTCTCTCTTGTGTGTATGTGTTTGTGCGGTGCGTGTGTGTATGTGTTCCTGACTCCATATTTTTGTCTCTCAGATGTACAGTACCAAGTCAAAAGTTTGGGCATACCCACATTTTTCTTACAATATATGTGAAATAAAGAAATAAGCAGACTTTATTTTGCAAACAAATTCCTAAATCCATCAAACTAACCACCATTTCTTGTCATATTTGCAGAGCATTCTCAATTTTTTTTTTTTTTTTAACAAGGGCAGTCATATGAAGTGCCGCACTTGAGGTGGCTTTTCATCAACCTTTTTGCCCAATAAGTCCCAAAACTGCTTTGCTTTAATTCGGCTGTTGGAAAATAGAAGGAGCTTATTTGCCTGTTTACTTTGCAAAATAAGGCTTCTTTGAGAATTCCAAAATTTTGGACACTATTCAACTAAGTCAGTTATTCTCTTTTCACTTCTGACTGTTTACCTTTTACAAGATTCCATTTGAGATTATATAGAGAAATTAAGCAGTTTAAATTCCTCTAAAAACAGAGTGCTGTGACATTAGTAAAGCGTGTCCAAACTTGTGACTGGTACTGTATGCGTGTGGTTTTGACGCTGCGTGCTCGTCTCTCAGGTATGCGTCGGGGGAGGTGTACGAGGGCTCGTTCCAGGATAATATGCGGCAGGGACACGGTATGTTGCGCAGCGGCAAGCTCACCTCCTCCTCTCCCAGCGTCTTCATTGGACAGTGGCTGCAGGACAAGAAGACTGGCTACGGCGTGTATGACGACATCACCAGGTAGCCCAGCGTAGCCACTGTGTGCTTGTATAACATGATCGGGCGCAGCATAAAATTCAAATACAACCCATTTGTGAAAATATACTGACTTAATAAATCTATAGAATAGAACTAAAAAGGTCCAAAGCAGGGTTGTGGGTTTTGTGTAACCCAGAGTGGTTGCTGTAGGGAAAGCTTGACTTGGACATCGCAGGACCTCTAGCTAATGCTAATGCTAAGTGTTAACTCAAACAGAAGAATATAAGTGTTACCTGCCACTAGAGACAGCGAAGTGTTATCCAAGGACATGGCAGGTCTCAAATAGGTGCTCACACGTCCAAATAAAGCGAGATAAGGGCCTTGGCGGAGATCCCAAACTTCCATGAATCTTACTGTGGCTGCAATGGGGCATAAACCAACGGCCCTCTGAGTCCCAGGCTAACACGTTAGCGACTGGAAGCTGATTGAGAGCCACCATCTTCAAATACATTCCAACCCATTTAGAGGCTCTTTGACGATTATTAAGCAAGGAAATGTGTACAGGTCTTTTACAAAACTATTTGTGTGTGTGTGTGTGTGTGTGTGTTATGCAGGGGAGAGAAGTACATGGGCATGTGGCAGGATGACCAGCGGCAGGGGAATGGAGTCATCGTTACGCAGTTCGGGCTGTACTACGAGGGAGCCTTTAGCAATAACAAGATGGCGGTGAGTGTGTGTGTGGTGTGTGTGTGTGTGTCTCGCTTGTGGGCATGTGTGTGTGCTGTGTGGGTGTATACACTCGCATGTGTGCCTGTGACGGCTGTTGTTCCTGCGAAAGTATGAAGCAGACCAATGTGAATCAACATCTGGGGTCTGGGACGATGCTCCCCCAGGGGATTTTTTTTTTTTTTTTTGCAAAATGAACTCAAACGGTCGCTTCTCGTGACTTTTATGGACTATTAAATTGAACATTTTTGCACTTAAATGATAAACTAAACAATGGCCTGTACAACGTCAGAGCTAAAGTAATTCCTTTTTAACAACTCAGTATCGTTGCCTCAGTATGCCTCATAGCATAGCATAGCTTCAATATTAAGGGCGCCATCCTTGATTTGGAGAACATAGATTTTTAGCTCACCGGCCCTATGGGCCGATAAGCTATTCTCGTGGTGTGGCGTCCGTCATCCGTCGTCCAGAACATTTTTTATCTTTTTTTCGGCCTGATGAATTTTTGTGTAAATTTGCAATAACACACTACTAGACCATATCTCCAGACGTTTTTCTCAGATTTTTGATTGAATCATTTTTGTCCGTTTTATGGGCCCTTGAAATTTTGGCTCCAATGTTAAAGATAGGACTGAGAAATTTAAAAAAATTATATCTCAAAAACTGCGTGCGGAAGTGGGTCTAGTGGGGACGCTGTACTTTATGAATATGCAAGATGGCCTGTGGAGGCCAAATGGTTGCAGATAGAGATTAAGTTTGTACAAAACCCAAAACCAGTGAAGTTGGCACGTTGTGTAAATCGTAAATAAAAACAGAATACAATGATTTGCAAATCCTTTTCAACCTATATTCAATTGAATACACTGCAAAGACAAGTTACTTAATGTTCGAACAGGTAAACTTTGTAATTTCTTGCAAATATTAGCTCATTTGGAATTTGATGCCTGCAACATGTTTCAAAAAAGCTGGCACAAGTGGCAAAAAAGACTGAGAGAGTTGAGGAATGCTCATCAAACACTTATTTGGAACATCCCACAGGTGAACGGGCTAATTGGGAACAGGTGGGTGCCATGATTGGGTATAAAAGCAGCTTCCTGAAATGCTCAGTCATTCACAAACAAGGATGGGGCGAGGGTCACCACTTAGTGAACAAATGCGTGAGCTGATTGTCGAACAGTTTAAAAACAACATTCCTCAACGAGCTATTGCAAGAAATTTAGGGATTTCATCATCTACGGTCCGTAATATCGTCAAAAGGTTCAGAGAATCTGGAGAAATCACTGCACGAAGCGACAAGGCGAAAACCAACATTGAATGCCCGTGACCTTCGATCCCTCAGGCGGTACTGCATCAAAACCGACATCAGTGTGTAAAGGACATCACCACATGGGCTCAGGAACACTTCAGAAAACCACTGTCAGTAACTACAGTTCGTCGCTACATCTGCAAGTGCAAGTTAAAACTCTACAATGCAAAGCGAAAGCCATTTATCAACAGCACCCAGAAACGCCAACCGGCTTGGCTGGGCCCAAGCTCATCTAAGATGGACTGATGCAAAATGGAAAAGTGTTCTGTGGTCTGACGAGTCCACATTTCAAATTGTTTTTGGAAACTGTGGACGTCGTGTCCTCCGGTCCAAAGAGGAAAAGAACCATCCGGACTGTTATAGGCGCAAAAGTTCAAAAGCCAGCATCTGTGATGGTATGGGGGTGTATTAGTGCCCAAGGCATGGGCAACTTACACATATGTGAAGGCACCATTAATGCTGAAAGGTACATACAGGTTTTGGAGCAACATATGTTGCCATCCAAGCAACGTCTTTTTCATGGACGCCCCTGCTTATTTCAGCAAGACAATGCCAAGCCACATTCTGCACGTGTTACAACAGCATGGCTCCGTAGTAAAGAGTGCGGGTACTAGACTGGCCTGCCTGTAGTCCAGGCCTGTCTCCCATTGAAAATGTGTGGCGCATTATGAAGCGTAAAATACGACAACGGAGACCCCGGACTGTTGAACAACTTAAGCTGTACATCAAGCAAGAATGGGAAAGAGTTCCACCTGAAAAGCTTCAAAAATTGGTCTCCTCAGTTCCCAAACGTTTACTGAGTGTCGTTAAAGGGAAAGGTGATGTAACACAGTGGTAAAAGGCCCTGTGCCAACTTTTTTTGCAATGTGTTGCTGCCTTTAAATTCTAAGTTAATGATTATTTGCAAAAAAAAAATAAAGTTTCTCAGTTTGAACATTAAACATCTTGTCTTTGCAGTGTATTCAATTGAATATAAGTTGAAAAGGACTTGCAAATCATTGTATTCTGTTTTTATCTACGATTTACATAACGTGCCAACTTCACTGGTTTTGGGTTTTGTATTATCGACATATAGGAAGTCATATATCACCTATACATTGGCTATGTTAAAGTTGACCTTAGATGACTTTGAAAGGTCAAACTCGAGGTCAGGGAATATATTAGCAATGTTAAAAGATATGACGTGAAATTTCAAAAAATTATTTCTCAAAAACTCTGTGACAACTTTTTTCTAAACCTGGCAATCAATTTTGATTGAATCGATAGAAGTGGGTCTAGTGGGGGCGCTGTGCTTTAACATTGGGTCTTATGGAGAATGGGCCAAATCGCCTGTGGAAGCTAAATGGTTGCAGATAGAGATTAAGTTTGTATTACTGACATATAGGAATATGACCTATATTTTGGCTGTGTTAAAGTTGACCTCAGTTGACCTTGAAAGGTCAAACTTGAGGTCATGCAAAATGTTACAATTTTCCAACGTTTCTAGGCTTGAAAATATTGAAGATTGGGAACATATGTGCATTGAACCTAATAGGAAGTCATGTATGAACTTTCAGTTGGTGGCCTTGAACTTAACCTTCGGTGACCTTTGAAGGTCAAACTTCACATAGTGAAATTTCAATGACTTCTATCACCAAAACTATTACAGATAGAGCTTAGGTTTGTATTGTGGCCATATAGGAAGTCATGTATGAAGTTTCATTGGGTAACCTTCAACTTGACCTTCAGTGACCTTGAACAGCCAAACTATACAGTGAAATTTCAATGACTTATATCAGCAAAATCGTTACAGATTGAGTGTTGGTTTGTATTACAGACATATAGGAAGTCACATATGAACTTTCATTTAGTGACGTTCAACTTGACTGTCAGTGACCTTTGAGGGTCAAACTCCACAGTGGAATTACAATGACTTGTATCATCAAAAGGGTCACAGATTGAGCCAAGGTTTGTATAGAGACATTTAGAAAGTCATATATTAAGTCCATTTGCTGACCACAACTTGACATTATGTGACCTTTAAAGTTCACAATTGACATATTGAATACATATTGACATATTTTAATGACTTGTATCACCAAAACTGCTTCAGAGCTTAAGATTGTATTACAGAAGGTCTTATAAATGAATGTGAACATTTATTTAGTGAGCTTGACATTGATTTTCATTGATTCAAATGTCAAACTTCACATGAAATTTTCATAACTTGTATCATCGCTGTAAGACTGCTTGCCGGTAAGCTACAGGACCCTTGGTCCTATTTTTAATTAAGTCAGTAAATGATTTTGGTTGATTCCACTGGAACATTAATTTCGCACATTATTTCTAACGTGTTGTTATCTAGTGTTTCTCTATAAATATATTTTTTATGAATTTTTTAAAGTATTTTTTGTGCATTGGGAGTCAGGGGTGCCAGTAATTTTTGATCCCACTGTACATAGTGTATATGTGTGGTTGTGTGTGCTTATTTGTGTGTGTGTGGGCCACGTTTCTTTTATAGGTGGGGGGGACTGTGAAATGCCCTATAGGGGGACAGTATAATCCCCAGCATGACCCTGCCTGTCAGACGTGGCCTCTTCCTCTCTGAGCTCGCTCTTCTTCCTCCCTCAGGGTACAGGAATCCTGCTATCGGAGGACGACACGACATTCGAGGGAGAGTTTTCTGAGGACTGGACCCTCAGCGGGAAGGTGAGTGTTTCAGATTGGCCTGCAGGGGACGCGATGCTTGTGCTAGTACATGTGCCAATGAACACACACTGTGCAGAATACACCGAGGTGGGAAAAACACGCATATATACTGGACAAAGAAAGTTAGAGATCACCCAACTTTTCAATATTAAAATATGATATGGAAAAAAATACAAACTATCACATATTTCAAATTCAAAATTTGGGGTGATCCCTAACTTTCTTTGTCCAGTATATATCTTTACACATACCAAAATGCACAAATATGCTCTCTCATCCATATGTGCACACACACACACGCACATGGTTATGCACGCAAGCATATGTGCACATGCCAGCAAATGTTCATTGTGGGCAGAAGTATTCCTGCTGATACACACACAGACATGAATGCACACACCCTTGTGCACGCTCCTACTCACAAACTCACATGCACACATACTGAACAAACCGTGCCTCTTGAGTTGCGCAGGAATTACTAATAACTGCTACCTTTGACAATATCCATGAGACACCATGATCTACTCAAATGCTCCTGGAAAAAGGGGCAACTTTACGGGAGGATGGCACTGGAGGTGTAGTTTCACGTACAACCACCAGGGGGTGTGGTTGACCTTTATTTTTTTTTATATTTTGTCAGGGCACCCTGACCATGCCCAATGGGGATTACTGTGAGGGGAACTTCAGTGGGGTGTGGGGGACAGGCCTGAAGGTGTCGGGCACCTACTACAAACCCAGCATGTACGACACTGACAAGGAGAAGAGCCGAGCCGCGTGAGTTTTTACTCTACAGCATTATTGCATTTAACGGGGACCGTGCTCATCACAGTCCACAGGTAGCTCTGAGAATAATGTTCATGTGCAATCCCTGGGCTGAGTAAACTTTAAAAATATTTGTGTTTTTGTGTTTATTTTTGTGCCTGTGTTTCTGTGTGTGTACATGTTTGCATGTGTGTGTATATGTGCATGTTTGTGTCTTGGTGTTTTTTGTGTGTATGTGGTGTCTGTGGTGTTTGTGTGTGTCTATATATGTGTATGTGTTTGTATGCATGTTCGTGTTCGTGTTCGTGTGTGTGTGTGTGTGTGTGTGCAGGAAGCTGGGCTCCCTGGCCGTGCCCCCGGAGCAGAAGTGGGGTGCAGTGTTTGAGGAGTGCTGGAGGAGGCTGGGTTGTGAGAGTCCGGGGAGTGGGGAGAACTGGAGAGCCTGGGAGAACATCGCCGTTGCTCTGACCACCAACCGCAGGCAGCACAGAGACAGGTACAAAAAACACACACACACACACACACACATATGCACGCGCACAATAACAGATACACACACATGTGCATGCACACACACACACACATATGCACGCGCACAATAACAGATACACACACACATATACATTGCACAAAAACAGATGAACACACACGTGCAGGCACACACACATACGTGCGCGCATGAATACATTTACTCAAACGCACACATGCACTCACACAATAACACGCACAGAAACATACACAAGCACATAAACAAACACACTCTCATACACACAAACGCACACAGCCACACACACAGCTAATAAGTGAGCAGAATCCTAAGTAAGCAGTATACTTCCCTTTAGCATTCATTTGCCTCTTTGGCTGCTTGTTGTGTGTCTGTATGTATGTTTCATGTCTTTGTGTGTGTATGGTATTTGTGTGTCTGTGTGTGATATTTGTGCATGTGTTTATGCTGTGTTTGCATTTGCTTATTGTGTGTGTTTGTTTGCGTGTGTGTGTGTGTGTGTGTGTGTGTGTGTTCACACAGCCCGGAGCTGCTGACTCGCTCTCATAATAAAACTCTGGAGAGCCTGGAGTTCATCCCTCAGCATGTGGGCCCCGTTACCATGGAGAGATATGAGAGCATCCGCCGCTACCTCATCAAGGTGAGCTGCCATATCCGTTAAACACATATACACATCCACCACTATAAAGGGCAGCCGCCATTATCTTGGAAACGTGCATCCGTATCTGCGGCTATCTCATAAAAGTGAGTCGCCATCGCCATGGAAACACTGCACATATGCTGCTACCTGTCACCATGGAAACACGTATACATCTGCTGCTACATCGTAAAAGTGAGTCGCCATCGCCATGGAAACATGCAAATATGCTGCTACCTGTCACCATAGAAAAACGTATGCATCTGCTGCTACAGCATAAAAGTGAGTCGCCATGGAAACATAATTTCCATCTGCGACTTATTGGAAACCTTGCAAAGTCACACAGGTGAAACTCTGGGGTGCACCTTTAATAAGAACTCCAGATATCTTGAAAGATTATTGGGAGGAGTTTTCTCTCCTATTCTGGAAATGGCTTTTTTAAATGCAGTTGATGGCTAAAAATTTGTTTGAGCAGATAGCCTGCTACAGCATCAGCTTGGTTGCATTCCAGCGAAACTCCATGCCAGCCTACTCAAAAAAAAATTGAAGTCTACAGGGACGTGTTTATTGGGCTTGTTTAGAGTCCAGAAAACAGCCAAAAATGACAATAGAATTTGTCCATTCAGCCCCTGCAGCATAATGCAAATGTTCTGACACAAAACAATCGCACAGTAATCGGAAAATAGTGTAAATCTTCAGATTAGCTGTTGGTTACTATCACAGTGTATATAAGGAAGTGCTTGAATTATCGCGGAGCAGAGCGTGAATGAGCCTGAAAGCGCGAGGCTGGTTACGCCCATCATTAAATTTGAAGCCAACAGCTGGTGTGAAGATTTGCGCTATTTTCTGATCACATTGCGATTATTTGGCTTCGAAAGACTTGGATTTTGCTGCAGAGGCTGCACAGACTAATTTTATTGTCATTTTTGGCTGTTTTCTGGACTCTAAACAAGTCAAATGATTAAGTCTCCATAAATTTCAGTTGTTTCGGAGAAAGCTGGCATGACGTCTTGCTAGAATACTCCCACTGTGTTTACTTTTGCGGATTAAAAACCTTCATCTGCACTTAAACTGGTTTGGAGGTGAGTAACAGAAAATGTTCAGTTTTGGTCAAAGTATTCCTTTAAAAGCAATAAAAAAGATGGTCTCCCAATTCATGAGGCAGTTCACCCTCGAACCCCTTTTATTGGCATATCAGGTCCATGTACTTAATTCTAGATTATAATTGGCTTATCTCCTGCTGACTCCACCCCTATAGGCATGTGACACCCCCCTTCATCCACTGGGGCGACTAGTAGAGACTCTGGTGACGGTCTACAGGATGACGTACGTAGGCGTGGGCGCCAATCGCCGCCTGCTCCAGCAGGCCGTCAACGAGATCAAGTCCTACCTCAGCCGCATCTTTAAACTGGTCCGGTGAGGAGGGGTGTGGGCTGGGCTCGGTTTAGGGAATGTCACGGTCTTCACTCAGCAGTCAAGGGGCATGGCGCAGTGGCACAGAGGGTATCACTAACACTTCACAGCAAGGAGACTGTTGGTGTGAATCCAGCCTAAGGCCTTTCTATGCGGAGTTTGCATGTTCTCCCTGTGTTCATGTTGGTTTCCTTGGGTATTCCGGTTTCCACCCGCAGTCCAAAGACATGAGTGCCCACAGGTATGAGTGTCTGCATGAATGGTTTGTAAGCCCTACATGATGTGCTGAAGTGTTGTTTAGAGTGGTAAATAAATAAGTAAATCACTTGGAAACTGCTGGGTTTTGCCATTCTTATGTATTGTGGCTTTAAGGGTGGAATGATCTACCAGTCTGATTCTGTGCGCTAATCCAAAGGGCATGAAGGGCTGATTCAGTCGATTCAGTGTGCTAAAAAAAAAAAAAAAAAAAATCTGTTGTTGTGAATCATGTTGGCACATCCGTATTGAAATTCCCATTGTTTCATTTGTTAGCTGACGTAATTATAGCCAATATAATTGTTTACTTGTGGCTGACTAATTGATTTGGTATGTGTGTTTACATTAATGTGTGAGTACGCCAGCTGCTCAGATATTTTCCGCTGTGGTCTGAAGTCTCTTCTTCACTGACTTTGTCTTGAAAAGCTTGAAGACCACTCTGCAGGGAGATCCTAATGTAGTATCACCCATGTATTACCTGTAGTTTTCTCTGACCTCTCATCTGTGATTGTTATATTGGCCTTCACTTGAGGGGCATAAGTATCAAACCTATGCATGTGTGTGTGCTTGTGTGTTTGTGCGTGCATGCGTGTGATCGTGTTTGCGTGTGTGTTTGTGTTTGCGTGTACCTGTATCTTTCCAGGTTCCTGTTCCCTGACCTCCCAGAGGAAGGGGGTTTGATTCCTGAAACCTGCTCTGCCTCCCCTGATAAGAAGCCCCGCCCCTCTTCCTCAGACACACCCATCCCCCCTGAGTCACCACAGCCCGGGTACGCCTCCTTTCTGACCATATTACTGCTGCCGCTATTGCTTAGACTGCGCTGGCCCATCTGTGTCAGAATTTAGACAATTATCACATTTAACATCTGTTTGAGTGGGACATATAAAACTCATTTTTATAATTCAAATTGCAGTATAACATAGGTGAAGAAAACTAATTTCAGTCGTGTTATTTGAGTAAGGATTTACAAAGAGGGTCATAATGAATGAAAATGTTGTTCCTTATTTTATGCGTTTTGCTTTGAAGGCTCTTTGAATGAAATGTATTCCAGTCATTTTGAAATAGTGTGACCCCACGATTTTCACAATTGAATTTTTTAACACCCTGCTTATCAAATCTTAGCATAGTTTGCTGTGCTACCTACTGGTCATTAACATATGCTCCTGTCAGTTTGAGCCCTGAGATGGAGAGAGTCGCATAAACTCGGGAAGTGAAGCCATGTTGTTTTCATCATGCGAAACAGAGCCCTTTCGCGCAATGAAAATCATAGAATTTTTTTATTCTTTTCTCAAGAAGGAAACGTATTAATTTCCGGGGAAAAACAATAAACCAGCTAGCAACGGTATCGACAGCCATAAGAGGGGAAAATGTTCGGATATGAGAAAAAAAACGGGGGAAAAATGAGCAATGAACAGGAGTGCTGTAGCAAATATATTTCACTCTCTTCTGATGTATTTTAGGCAGTTTCTCTCCGTGTGAGACTAGGATCCTTTAATACGCGGCTCGCTGTGCATTTGACTACAATTTCATTGCTGGTTTGTTTAATGATAATTTCATGTGTATTACATAATCATTTGATAGAGAACTTTGACGAGCATGCAACACGTAAGGAATCGGAATAGCCTGCTTAAGTTCTATGGCTGAGTAACTGAAACATTCGTTGTAAAGGACTGGACTGTTTGATAACGAGGTAAAGCAGTGAAAATGTTATAAATGTAGTGTACACTTAAACCAGTTTTTTAGGTAGGTTTTCATGGGTGGTTAAAATACAATTTTGCGGCTGGCCCGTCCACTGCAGTACATGAACTTAGCTTCCATGCCATTATCCCCCCTGCTTTTGTGTACCGCGGGCGATACCAATCGTGGGTAATACACTGACAATGGACAAGTAATCATACAACCTCACTTAAAGAATCTAAACTAACCTTTTAAGCTGCAAATTGGCCAAATAAATGCTTTGCAGATTCTCAAAACCTATTTTTTGTGAAAAATGGTAGACAATGATAGGCACAAACTTTGGAAGAGGTTTAATCACAGCTTATCACCAGGCTATAAATGCGAGTCACCGTCATCAAGCCGTCACTGAGGTTTAGTGGCAGCTGGTTAGATGACTGGTTAAATGCATTTTGTGTTTAGCGTTTCCTTGGACGACCCGTAACATCGGTCTGATACCGCGAAGCTTGCCGAGCTATACCATTCACTGTCAAGGGTCGGAAATGTATTTATTTAATTTATTTAATTCAGTTTCAGCAGAAACGAAGATAAAAGGTATCCCTGCTGCCATCAAAATTAATTACGAGGGTGAGGGTGGTTACCATCCTTCTCAACGAACGTTAATAGCCCATATTTTCATTTTTTTCTGGATCAGCAGGGAACCTACACATTTTGTGGCCTTTCTCCAACCTATTGCTGCACATTTCTGTCAAATTAATGAATTTTGAATAGATATCTTCAAAATCTATGATCTAATTCACGTATGATCTCATTCACTGTAAAATGGTGCCCGGTAACGCAGTGGAAACAAATTTCTCACTGACCAGACTTTCTGGTACCCTTATGTTGCTGCTTTATCTAAGAACTCTATTGTTTATCTGTGTAGTGAATTATTGGAACTCATGGTGTATTAGAGGCGCTTACATGTCATTAAAGAATGATGCTAGTTTAACCATTGGCTGTTCATTGCATTAGTTTTGTAAAATGTGTGACCAGAAGGGATTGGTATTCTGCGCTGTGCGCATGTGGTGCATTATGGGTACCCATGATTCCAGGCGTGTGGTGAGCTGCTCAGCCCTGCTGCTCCCAGTGCTGCTGCCGAGGCTGTACCCGCCCCTCTTCACGCTGTACGCACTGGAGAAGGAGAGAGAAGAGGATGTGTACTGGGAGTGTGTGCTGCGTCTCAACAAGCAGCCTGACCTGGCTCTGCTCGCCTTTCTGGGAGTGCAGCAGTAAGTGTTACACACACACACGCACACACCCGCACACACTGACTCGTTCTGATCCTTGTCCTGGAGTGCTGGTCTCTTCTGCAGCTGCAGTTGTGTTATTTGCTTTGATGTGCAATGTGTTGTAATGTGTTTTGTAATCTTTTGTGTAATGTTTGTAATGTGTAATCTGTTGTAATGTGTAAGTTTTTAATGTGTAATCTGTTGCGTTGTGTAATCTTTTGTAATGTGCAATGTTTTTAATGTGTGATCTGTTGTAATGCATAATGTGTGTAATGCGTAATCTGTTGTAATGTGTAATGTTTGTAATGTGTAATTCTGTGATTGTAATGCAGGAAGTTCTGGCCGGTTTCCATCTCTGTGCTGGGGGAGAAGAGGGAGGTGAGTTCTGACTCACAGGAGATGAACACCAGTGACTCTGAACAAACTGCCCCCTCTCTCTGTCTGTCAGCTCGCTTCATCTCTCCCCTCTCCCCGCTCCTCTCTCTCCATCTCTCCTCCCTCCTCCCTCAACTGCTCCCTCTCTTCCTCTCCCTCTCCCCGCTCCTCTCTCTCCTCCCTCCTCCCTCAACTGCTCCCTCTCTTCCTCTCCCTCTCCCTCTGCTCCTCCTCTCACTCTCCTCTCCCTCTTATTTCAATTCTTCCTCCTGTTTCCAAGTCACTCCTCTTCCTCTCATAAACTCCTCCTCCTGCTCCTCTGTGGTGAGAGCCACTCTGTCCCCTCACAGCTGTTACCTCTGACCTCTCTTGCTCAGTTAACCTCACTTAAATAGGTACCGTCAGGCCTTTTGTTAATAGAGGTCAGTTTGACGTGATGCTGTCATTATGTTTGGTCCTTGAGGTGTCATTTGCGGAAGATTGATTTTAGTATGTGTCTCAGCGCATCTCGACGCGATCCGCCTTGTGATTGAAGGCTGTAAATGAGCTTTTCTGTCTGCGGCAGAATGGAAAGGATACACTCTGTTCGTAATTGATCTGTGGATAAGCGACCGGTGAATAATGCCTCTTCCCTTTATCACCTCCTGTGTCTGTAGATTCTGTCCAGTTCTAAGGACGTCTCCTTCGCCTCGGCTGTGGAGACTCTACAGCAGATCAGGTTTGTCTCCTCACATCTGTGAGGACACTTTACTGTCCCTCACAGCACCGAGTGACTATGCTAAGATTCCTCGGGCTCAAATTGTGAAAGAGTGGTTCAGCGAGCATGAAGAATAATTTTCAAACATGAATTTGCCACCACAGAGTTCTGGCCAGAACCAACTGAATGTGGTTTGACTCTCCCTGTATCAGTGCGAGATCTTGGCCAAAAATTAATGCAACTCTGGTTGGAAATAACTGTTGTAACTTTGCATAAAACTGTTGAAACAGTGCCATGATGAATGTGCACCACGATTAATGCTAAAGGCGGTCCAGCAAATTATGAGTGTGCTGCTACTTTTTGACAGGCAGTGCATTAGTCCCTGTGTTTATTAAATTGTCCTGACTATATTATCTCTGCCGATGTTTTCTGTGACAGCACCACCTTCACACCGTCGGATAAGCTGCAGGTGATTCAGCTCACCTTCGAGGAGATCACACAGGAAGTACTGGCGCTGCTGAAGGAAGACTTCCTGTGGTCCATGGACGACCTTTTCCCCGTATTCCTGTATGTGGTGCTGCGTGCGCGGTAAGCCTCGACCCCTCCCTGCATCTTTTTGTAGAACAACTGAAGATATCGTCTGTGTTGGCTAGTTCTCTAGTGTGCCCGCAGCGGCCATTTTCCTGCGTCCACTTCATTGCTGGTTGAGGCACTTGTAGTTTAAGGAAATAAAGGTCTTATGTTTTCTCTCTGGAGTTGAGTATCGTGTGCGGTCTTTGGCATGTAATGCATTAAATACCGCTGGTAGCTGTGTAGGAAAAAGAGGACGCTGGTGCTGTTTCGGGCTGCTGTTCTCCCTTCTGTGCCCCTGTTCAGTGCATCTGTGACAGTCTCACTGTAAGAAAAGTGCTGCACAAACTAAGTTGAAATTGACCGTGTTTTGTACTGTTGGCTCTGTGTTCACACTTCAGAATCAGGAACCTGGGGTCAGAGGTCAGCCTGATGGAGGATCTGATGGACCCGTGTGTGCAACACGGAGAGCAGGGCATCATGTTCACCACGCTCAAGGTACGAGCCGTAACCACGGAAACGAAATGCATGTTCGCGCACGGATGCATGTGGGCGAGCACCGGGAAATGCTTACGTACACAGATGCACACACATGCATACACAAATTTTGTATCTAGTTGTGTGTATATTGACAGATGTGCATATACTTATGCATATACACGCATGCAAATTACCGTGTCTATATCTATACATCCACATAAAAACTGGCCTATGCACACAGTCATACTCATGCTGAAGTAGGCATTAATGTTCTTAGAGTTGGGTATTGACTGCACTAAATTTCCCTTATTGAGTTTACCAGCTCACATCAGATTTACTGTGTTTAATGATTGTGATTTGTACCCTGTTTGATCAGAGATGTGTCCGAGGGGTGCAAGAGAAACATGACGGAAGTTTGTACACGAGTAACATAATCTCTCTCTCTCTCTTTCTCTCTCTCTCCCTCCCTCCCTCCCTCCCTCCTCCTGTGTGTAGGCTTGCTACTTTCAGATCCAGCATGAAAAGGTCACATAGAGCAGCCCGGGTCCTGTCCAATATGAGAAACTGCAGGCAGAGCCATGGACAGACAAACGGATGGTTGTGTTATCACAGGCTGGAGAGAGTGAGAGAGCGAGTGAGGGAGACAGCTAAAGAGTGGAGTGTTGCGACAGCTGACTGAAAAAAGCTGCTCAGGTTGTCCTTATCTGTGAACTGTGTGGTTTTGCACCCCCCCTTCACCTGGGAGTGGAGTTGGGTGTAAAGACCGTCTGGCCAATCAGCTGAAGGATTTCTCTCTCATTCAATATTTGGAGACAAAAATAAAGCCCGGACTGAATTAGGACCTAAGGGCCAAACCTGAGCATCCCTGCTCTGGACACTCGTTGTCAAAGCAGCAGTGTTCTGGAACGGGTTATTGTGATGTCATAATGGCTTCTGCCTCAGTGTTCTCCCTGTGGAGGAGAACTGTCTGCCCCACCCCATGAAGGTTACCATGGAGATTTGCTGGACTTTGACCAATGGCAGTCCGTGCTGTTCCAGACCACTAACTGATTGACTCCTGTCTTGACCACCATACTTGTGCGCTTCTGCCGTCAAGATGTTTTATCCATCCTGGGCAGTATTACAGTCATTGATACATATTAGGATGAAAACTCCTTAAAGCTACTCATTCACTGGAGGAGACTGAATAATATTTCTGAAACTTACCAAAAAGTTTATTTGATACACTTATGTAAAAATTTTTGATTATTATTTATACTTTCTGTTTGCAGTTAAACCACTTGCATACAGTGCAGTCAGGAATTATTAGAGCAGTAATGCAATTTATGCTTTTCTGCTCCATATTTTGGTACATTGGACTTGAAAATGCAAAATGTATGGTCAGACTGTCTACTTTCATTGGCAAATATTTGCCTTCATATCATGTGTCCCGTGTAGGTAATACTCCTCTTCTTGGACATTGTCTCGGTCCTAATAATTACGGACTGCACTGTCATGTAACAGAGGTGGTTTATCGGCCAGCTTGAAGACTCATATTCTCAGTGTCAGCCCTTGCGTGAGGTATGATAATTCGAGATGTTCTGATCCGCCCCCAGCATTGGTACTAACAAAGAATCGAATACCATCACTGCCATAATAGCCTGTTTATGTCTTATCGAGTCTTCAGCCTTATCCCACAGCGTCACATGTACACGTTTTCCGTAGGACTGCTACACAGCGAATGAGGTGTTGTATTTTGTTTGTTGGTTTATTGGATAAATGTCATCAACAGAGTCTTATAAAAATAACAATAGATGCCCAAGGTCTTCCACCAGGTGTTTCCTTGGAATCTGTATCTGTGGGTGGAGCAGGTGTGGTGTCCTCTGTACGTATGTAGACGTGCTGCTCAGTGAATCCTTACAAACAGTTTTCCATCTTGATTTATTCTGTCTTTGTTTGTTACAATATTTGCTTGCTATATTAAGGAATAACAGATTACTAACACTAACTCTACAGTGTTTCACGTGTCTCTAGCACTGGTATGAAGGTCTTGGCACAGATCTGACCTCGCATAGCATTGTGTGTGCAAGAGTGACAATGACTGAATTGAAAGTCCAGTCCTGGTCTTTTAACCCGGGGAACATCTCTCTAGTCTGTCTCTGGAGATTGCTATGGAAAAGGTTTCTCAGCTCTGTGTCAGTGCTAATGGTTGGTTAGAGTGAAATTCTTAAACCAGTGCATGAAACTTGGAGATGGTATTCTTGTATGCAATATGACGAAGTCCTTTTTAATACCACGCGCACATTATTGCCGACGATGTCATTGTGAAAGCAATACTGTATTCAGTTCTCTGTGCTTGTGTGTACAGATCAAGTATTTATTGACCTCTTCAGACCTCCATTTTGAAGCATGTTGTCTGCAACGCTAACCAGCAAAGCTGACATTGCACTGATTTCCTCTATTATGATCAATCTTCATCAGGCCTGTGGGACTCACCCGCTAAAAGGGTCCAAACTCTCCTTGAACAGCAGGATGGACTGAATGATTTGTCGTAGAGTAGTTAAATGGCGCTGAACTGTTTTAGAATTTTCACACATTGAAAAAAAAAATGGTTATGGAAATGAGATGTACTTAAATGAATAGCATAGTTTTTATTTATTTTATGTTGGATGCATGTACATTTCAGGTTGTCATTGACTTTTTGTAAACTTCATTTTTGTTAAACTGACATTGAGTATTAACATTGTAATACTGGCTAACGCTAACAAAAAATAATTTTGCTGTCTTTTTTGCAAAGATAATTTTTGTGTCTCGCAGTGAAGCCAATTTTTTACTCAACCACATGCCTAAGGGCTCAGATTTAGATTTGAGGGGAGATTCTCCTGTTTATTGTGCCCTCGACTTGGGTCATACCATAAACTGCTGCTGCCACATTGCTTGCCATATTTCTCACGTTCTGTCTTTACCAGAGGAATGTGGCAACTGGTTACAGGTCAATATTTTTGCGAGTTCAAGTGTGTGGATCGGTCCCCAATACTGTTTTTCTGTTTTTCCTTTCAAAATCAATGAATCACTGATTACCATGTCAAATTCAACAAAAAAACTTTTGATTTTATCTTGGGGCAATAAAACTATTAAAAGATTAAGACTCGTATCAGTGTTAAGTTTGTTCTTCTTTTCTGGTTTAGTGCCATTGGGATGGTGGCCTGGCAGGGTCAACCTTTGTAGGGGTTACATCCCAACAATGAAATTTGAAATCATATTTCATTTCGAGTACAGGATGTTTCTTAGTTTCTAGTTACTTTTCACTTGACGCGTAAAATGATCTTCGGCCGTTGACAAATCTTTAAGTGGGTAAAACACGTTATGCCTCTTACCTTTTTAGCCTTATTGAGCACAAAAATAATAAATTTATAATTTTGTTTCTAAATATATGACTAAAATACTGCATTTCAGCTCAAATGTTTAATTTTTTTTTGTTTTTGCTATGAAATGAGATTTCCTTGTTATGTGTTCTCAACATCTATTGATGCCAAAAATTCACACACGTTGACTGAGTTATAACAGGGATTTAAATCTATGTGAATGGTTACTGTGAAATATCCCTTTAAAACGGAAGTGAAGTATCCCTTTAAAGCTGCCTAGCTCCAAGTGAGACAGCTTGACATGAGGACGGAGGACACTGTGCTGTAATTACTTCTAATAAAGACTGTCACTGATCCATGGATAATCTCCATTTAAAATTCTGGCTGCCACACACTGAGGAGTAAGTGAAAGGAGCAGTGCTCCCCTTCAATTAAAAATTCTACAACAGCACAAAACTCACAGATCAAATGCCACATTCCTGGAACAGGACTGATATAAACCAACAATTAGGTATAAATTAATTTGGTCATGGGGTTAGATGTCGTAAGTCTGGGGTGTTGGGACAGAAGGAGACACCTCGGCCTGTGTACCTGAGTAAGGTCAAAGGTTACTGTCACACCACCATTAATCACCACCATTACTCCTATTCCCTTTTGTTCTCTCCGCTCCCAAATGACGCCCAAATGATTTTTGTGTTGTTGGAGCATTTCATTCATATCAACCAAGGTTTGCTTGAATGATTCTCAGTGTTTTTTAAGAGAGGGGTAATTAAAACAATGATTTTGGACAAGATCTTTGACCAAGCAAATGAAAAATGAACCAATCAGTGTAATATTGCCCTCATTTCTCAGGTATTTCACACCCCCAAAGTGCTTATAAGGCATAAAAAAAATCTCAATGTTTGCTGTGGTGTGGTTAATTTAGTTTTAACTTTGTGTTTTGCGTCTGTGCTAAAAGCAGAAAGCGTTAAGATGCTTTGATGGTTGAAGTACTCCAGAGGAGAGTGTGTTTGCCTGGGATTAAGTGGGATAGAGAGGGATTATGACCTGCTTTTCCAGGGAGGGGGGTAGGGAATAGTAAAATCGCGTATACGTTGTAGCTGGCGCTTCACAGAGGAATTCTAGCCGTTTCAAGCTGCCAACATTGCAGCGGGATTGCCTTAAATATCAGAATCTGGATTAGCTGTTTTGTGTTCAGCTAAGGTGGTCGCCGGAACTTTCTTGAGGAAGTATTGCTTCGGGTGAGTATTCTGGATTCTACCTTCATTGCATTATCCATAGCTGAAACCTTGACCTCAGACTAAGAGCTTGTTTGTTGGATGGGAGAAAAGCTGTCGCTAAACGGCCATCTTTTCTACAGCTTACGTGTCAGGAGAAATGAATTTTGCTCGAGATGGTATTAAATATTATCACTGGATATGAGTAGCTGTGCTAAACTCCTGATGTCAGTGTGTTTATACGCGCAGATATCCTCACAAATGATTACGTGACAGACTTTTGACCCTTGACCTTCCCGAGCCCGAAGGTTTAGGTGAATGTTAGGTGACTGTGAATATTTTGCATCAGTTCAATGAAATTTGCTGTTGTGCATTTTTGCTCTTCTGTTGTATGTATGGATAATTACCGCATATTTACCTCTTCAAATAGATGGTGTTGAAATTTAGATTTGTTATTTTTGTTCTTATTGAAGGTGAAATGATGTTACTCATTACTCAATTGATATTTGCCAGAATATAGAAGGCCTATTTATGGATCATTATAGCATCATTTGAATGGAAAAAAATTACTGTTATTTCATGTAAATATTGCGATGACAAGTACAACTTTGAAGATTATCACAGTTTATGCAGGCCTGATTAATTTGATAACTATAATGTGACTGCATTTTTATTTGCAGAAATGTGGAAAATTGGATCATATTCACTGTTTTGAATTCCCATTGAATATGAGGAATGTTTCCTGTGGCCAGGGGTATCATTTCGCGAGTGAATGTTAAGATAGCAGTGCTATGGGGAATTATGTTCGAGTCTTTCTAACATTGGTGTCCTGGAATAAACTCCTGTGAAAGTGATTTTGGTGAAGGTTTCTGCAGATCATTCAGCTTTTCCACAGTGAAGACCCTGGTGTTAAAATCACTGAAGACACAATATGTCTAATTTGAGAAAATCGGGTCTGAAAATATGGCAAACCCATAACATCTGCCAATTTAAATTCTGAATTTTTCAGCATCGCTTGAAATACTTGGTATTTGAATACTAGGGGTTTTCAAGGTTTGAAACCTCAGCTGTTTTGAGTATGGGCCATTTTTGTTTTTGGACTTAAGTACTTTTTGTATTTGCCTTGTCCACCAGACTTGATTACCACTTGTCTCCATACTAGAGAAAAGAGACTTATGCACTTTTTCTGAGTCCAATATTTATGGCCTTGACTGGGCAAATGCAGCATGTTATCTCGCTTGACTTATATTGTCCTTAAATGCGACTAAAGCACTTTGAGCACCTAGGTCTTCAATTTGTTTTCAAATTTTTTGGAATTGGTCAGATGTTCAATTTAAATTCCTCGTCATCAATGTAATTTGCACATGCACCTTGCTTTGTTTTCATCAGAATTAATTGTTTGGAACTTGTCATTTAGTCCTATCACCAAAGTTTTTGCGTGAATGTTTTTCGTTCTGTGGCAGATTTTACAGAACACCGGACTTCCTCCCTCAGAGTGGGATATTTATGGGAAATTTTCCTGCCTGACCCGATCACATGCAGCTGTCCAGCATGAGACATTCCTGTGATACTGGTCCAGAGACACCGTCCGGACTGTGCGAGAATGGTGATGGGAAAAATTTCATCTGCTTTCTTTTTTTAAAATCTAATCTCGATAACGCACCCTTGGAATAATTTGCAGTTTTTTGAAAGTGCTGTGGAATGTGATTCTTTGTATAATTTATTTTCCCTTGTGCATGCTTATGCTGGAAGTTTGTGATTTGGAATCCAGTGGACTGTGTTTGATGATGATTGGGGTTCATTGAACTTTAACAAAAGGACAAATTTCTCAGATTGAGATCATGTGCACTTGAGTTGATCCAACACTGAACTTTTTTACAGTGCTGATAGTGGATGATGTGTGTCATGATAATGAAACATCAACATGCTGTCATGCTCTTGTTGAGGGTCATGTTTGCTGCTGAGCAAATGGTTAGAATATCGAAATTCTGAGCCAATGGCATAGCAGATATTTGTTTGGCCATGTTGACTGATGCTAGCTTAGGCTTGTTATGCTTCATTGCAGAGAGGTCATACTACAGAAGTTTCCAGATTCATACATGTTTTATTTATCACAGAAGGCAATTGTCTTATGAATGAAAAATGCAACAAAATGCTTATGATTGAGGAAATAGTTCAGGTTGTTTACAACTGACAGTGCACGGGTCCTTTTCATAGAAAAAGCGCTGTGGTACAGGTTTAGAGCCCCAATTCGAGCAATCGTCAATGTCTTGACAACGAGATAGTTGAACCACTCTGTAGTGTTCTAGAGCACATCCCAATAACTTTCAATGTGGTTAAGGTCAGGACTTTGAGGTCGCCGATTTGCGTGTGAAAAGGATTCCTCATGCTTGTTTTCCTCAGTCATTGTTTTCTTTGTGAGACGCAGGCCAATAATATGCCCCTTCTGAAATACTGTAACATCTTTTCTGCCTCCAAGGGTTGCGTCTTCCGACAGGATTTTTTAAGAAATGAGAAGCTACGCGCTTCATCAGTTATGGTTAAAATAATTATTTCCATTTGAAACATACTAATTGCTTCAATAATGATCCAGTCATAGTGTTTGTTTATTTAACTCTAAACATCAACCTGCTTTTGGACAGACAATGTAATTTCCTCTTGAGAGGGAATAAAGGTTTTTAAAACTTAGCTATAAGACTGGAACACTTAAGTTTCTTGGTTTCTTGGTTTTTACTTGCGTATTAGCTTGCCCTCCCTCGAGACTGTGATAATGTGAACTTCTCCATTCGCTGGTTTGCCCCCCTGCCCCCTGGTTCTCCAGGCCTGGTCCACATCCTGGCCCACGTCGTGGACGAGGTGCGGGTGTCCATCCGGCAGGACATAAACGGGGCGGACCTCCTCTACAACCTGCTCACTGCACCCTGGCTACAGTCACTGCTCAGGGTGAGCCTGGAGACCTGCCAGCGTGCTCCAAAATGTTTGGGACAAATGTATTTGTTTTTCATTTGGCTTTACAATGCACAGTTTCAGACTTGCTAAAGTGCGAACAGAGGGTATAGTGGTTTCACAGCGAAGAAATCAGGTGACTTTTTTAGCCACTGATTTTAGGTGAGGTCAAGGGCCTTGCTGAAGGGCCCAACAGCTGCATTGATCTAATTGTTGCAACACTGAACTTTGAACCTCTGTCTGTCTGTGTGCCAGTCAAGCACCATATAATTACTTGACAATAATCTACTTGACACCATAAATTTTACAGCTCATTGTATGTTTTAGGTTGAACGTTTGGAACTGTGGTTTTGTGTGTGAAACCACCAGTAAAGACTTTTGTGCTCTCAGTGTTTTGCTTTGCCATTGTGGAATGTTCTCCGGCATAATTGACATGTCTAGTGGGGCTGGTTGGGGAAATTTGGGGACTGGGGTCAGGAGTTTGGGGGGAATACAGGAATGTACAACCACAGGTGAGGGGGGCTCCCAAGATTTGGCCAGAAAAGTTTGCTTGGGCAGGTGGCCCCACAGGGCCCAGAATTCTCTTCTGGACCACAGCTGGACTGGTGGGCATGTCAAAGACTGGGGTTTCCATTCTTCTTGAATATACGCCCACGCCCCCCACGCCCTCAGTCAGATCAAGGCATCTCATGCAGCTCATTAAAGTGTGTGGTGTGTCAGGTATATTTGCGGCTGAAAACATTTCAGAATTGGATCCAGCCAGGGATATTAAGATATTTGAGAGCCACTGTGTTAAGATCTTGTACATCATTAAAAATGGCCACTGTGCCCCCCTCCCCCACTCTCGCCACACCCCAAACCCCCAGGTATACGAGTGCTTGCAGCAGTACATCAGTGACAGCCCACGACCCTTCCTGTCTTTTTCCTCTGGAATCTCCCAAGAGGTGAGCACTGATCTGCACACCGCCCCATATCTGTCTCTGTCTCAACCTGCAATATCACAGATACATCAGTCAGTCAGCTCTGTCCCATGAACACTTCCTGTACATTATGTCTCTGTTCAGGTCACTGCACATAGTTTTCACAGCAACATCATTTCCTCTGCTCTGTACCATGAACACTAACATTCCATTACCATATTTTGGATTATATTTTTAAAAAATCCTATGTGTTTGGAGACATCTTGGCGTTCCGAAAGTATTAGAAATTATAGGGATATGGCTAAGCCCCGCCCTCAAATGCGATGAGCCAATCACAGTGCGTATTCTCTCCCCATATACTCGGACATTTTGAGCCTGAGCTTCCATTGAAATGCATTACGGAAACTGCGAATCGTTCACCTTTATGGGGTTTTAAAATGTTTCTAAGTTAAAAAAAAAATGGTCAAACGCTGTGCTTGGGGTAAATTTAACTTCGATACGAGGTATCCCGAGAGGCTGGGCGATGGGGTGTATTTTACACCCTTCCCAAAGCCACATCATAACTGAGAAAAGTGTCTCCTCTAGATAAAGCTGCTTTCACACCGGACGCGAAACAAATTTATCGCACGACAGATTACAGTCAAAGTCGATGCAAAGACGCTTCGCAATGACTTTGAATGTAATCTGTCGCGCGAAAAATTCGTTTCGCGTCCGGTGTGAAAGCAGCTGAAAGCTTTGTGGAAGACCCCACTATCAGCTTAACGTAACTAACGAAGGTCAAGAATGTTGTCTACATTTGTTCCAAGCTAAGTCAACATCGTGTTTAAGGCGACATCTTGTCACTTCGCTGGAGATTAATGTAAAGTTATATTTTACATCGCTAAGTTAGCTTATGTTAGCTGAAGTTAGTAAACTCTGGCTAACTTCAGTGCTGACGGACGTTCGCTTAACGTGAGCTCCTGGCTGTGTTGTTCACCATGTCACCTTGTTTACTTAGGCGTTCAGTCACGTCAGGTTAGATTTCGTAAATTCGGTGGCTAGCAATAATAATACGTAAATTAAATTTATTACCCTGCGGTGCACGAACAATGCTGATCCTCTATCTTGTTGTGTGAGAGGGTGACGGAAATGAGATGCGGTTGATCGCGTTTGCACTGAGACCTGAAAATTTTAGCTTCTAATTTAAATTTTTCGTTGACCTTCTCCACTCTAAATTCATTAATGTATCCCTCCAATGCATAGTGTAACCCTATTTGCTGACTTCTTTATGATATTTGAGCCTTCTATCGCCAAAAATCATCGATAGCATCCTTGCAAATATCTCCGACTGTGATACCAGCCATTAGCGCCTGTTTTAAAATTGGGCGGGGCTTAGCCATAGGTCAGTTGGAAAACACCTATTATCACATTGGACCCTCTTGCAGCTAAAGCTAATGGGAGTGCAGCAGAGGGGTCTGTAACATTAGTGTGGGACTACATACCAAAGGGTAGGGCGGGGGACTATTGATTTAGACCTTGTCTGTCCCTTTGTGCATGCATCCATGCATGTGTACATCCAATATTTGGTTGGAGACTTTTGCGGTCTTTGAACAGCTTTTTCCAAAGTCCGTTCCAGTTGTCCAAAGGTGCTGTGTGCAACTTTCATGAATTCCTTGTCATTACTGACATTGGTGGCTATCAGCTGAACCACAGCCGGCATCCTGTGGCTCCGACTCCGACTCCATCAGCGAGAGCGAGCACTCTGGGCATCAGCCAAAAAAGTGATAACAAGACTGATTGTGATCGACAGGCGGCATCATGATGATAGATGAAGTCAGTGTAGTTACAATGTTGTTATAGTTGGACAAACATTATGCTTGTTTGATTGCGGATTGATGAAGTGTAATAGATGGCACTATAGGATAGTGATGTTAAACTAATCCATTCTCAATTCATGATGCAGTTACTATATGTGCAGGATGCATCCAAGTAAGCTAGCTAACTTCACCAGCTTTATCAATCGCTGTTTGTGTGGTTTCTATAGTGAGTCTTGTTAGAAAAGATGTGATACTTTCCATCTCGGCTCTCGATGAATCAATGCGCTAATATTTCGGAACTATAAAATGGACCTTTAGATTGTGAACTAAAGTTACTGCATTCAGTGGGTCTGGCAGTGGGTTGAGGAGATGATCTTAAAGGACCTCCATCATTAGCAGATGATGGAAATGGGGTGAAATATCGTTAGACTGGAGATCATGCACATAAAATTGATTAAGTACCAGGTTCCTAAGACCTGACGTTTTTGGCATTACCTTGGTATAACATAGTCCATGTATTTACTTTACCTTGCTGTATCATCAGCTGACCATTGCTTCCTCCACTGTAACGGTCATCCAACATAGCTCAAATATGAAACGTATCATAATAAACATCACCATTTTATTCATTTTCATTGTTGGGGTCCTGGAAGGTGCTGCCAATAGTTTTTCCATGTTAGATGACTCCATGTCCAAGCAAACGTTAGCTGGATAAATGACCAAAGTCCCAAGCTCATGCTGTATTGCTGCTTTCAGGGAGAGAAGGCACTCAGGAGCATGCATGATGTCACTTCCCATGGATTTTTGAAGAAAATATGGCCTGATACCTCCTTGTATAAATCAGTCATCAGGCTGTTTTAGGCAACCGGGAAATACGGGAAAAGTCTCATTTTACAAGTTGTGCTACTGTCCGTCCATACATCGGCAATAAGCGGCGATTAATACTGGTAAAAAGTTGCACATAGTGCCTTAATTTGTCATATCCTTCCTTTCCTTTGCCTCCTTTCCTTGCTTTTAACTTTTAGAAAAATTACCGAGGAAATGAAGTGTCAACAGAAAATAGAGGAAATGTGAATTGGTGAAATGGAACATTCTTTGTCCCTCAAACTTGAGGTGATGTCAGCTATAAGCATCACAGGTCAGGAGAGCTGGGTTCATAGATCAATCATTTTTAAGTTGAGTGTACTACGAAAATACTGCTGCAAATGAAAACTTATTTGTCCTTGCTCAAGATACCTTTGGGAAACTTCCAACTTCTTTTCGCTAACTCTTTCAAGGCACTTTTAACTGGATCAAATGATCTCAAAGGTTGAGGACCTTGAGTTATCAGGCTGGGAACTTGAAGATAAGCAGGTGAAGAATAGGAATTTGGATTAGCACCCTGTGTTTCTTTGTTGCTTTTCTGTGTTGCATCCCGACTCTGTTTCTGTGTCAGGTGATGGCCGAATTACGCAGTGTCCCATGCCCGTCTCCTGCTGCCAGAGAGCTGTATAATCTGCTTAGGGATTCTCACCTTCAGGTAAGTAATTAGGCTGTTCTCTTGCTAGACATATGATGTGGCTCAGTCAAGCTCACTTCAGGGCCTGGCACAGGGCTCCCCAAATCAGGCTCCCAGATCCAAATACAGCCCTGGATTTCTTTCCTCCCAGGTAATTAAATACGTAATTAATGCTTCTGATTGGCTGGACTATCATCACATCTGAATTCCAAGTAAAGGGAGGTAGGAAAACCAGCTGTTCTCAGCATTGAAGAAATCTCAGTTTGAGGACCCAGGTGCCAAGAATCAGAGGGGAGAAAATTCAAGTTTGGAAAGATAAGTTTGTGGAAGCAATAGCTCCACTCGCCAGCAATTGCTACTCAGTGCAGTTCTTGAGCAAGGAGGGGGAAATTTGTTTCATTAAATTTATTAAGAGGGTGTAAGGGATAAATAGATGGCAGAACTTTTACTTTCTGACACATAATTTTTTTTTCTAAAGCCGCTGACTTGCTTACTATGGCATGTCTAGGGTACTGAGTTCACTCAATCAGAAAAATGTTAAGCAGGCAAAAATTTCTGTTGAACGTAGGACAGTTTAATCCCCGGACAAAATCTCTAATTCTGGGGTGTCCCTGGATTTACAAACTGTGCCCATAATTCTGTGTTTTCAGATTGCTGATGTTTTCTTCAGTTTTTAGGAATTTTGTGATCTTTATCATAAGATCATGGGTTCTGATCCGAACACCCGTCTCTTCCAGGCCCTTCTTTCAGCTCATGACACCATAGCACAGAAGGACTACGACCCAGTTCTGCCGAACCTCCCCGACAACCTGCCTGATGACGAGGAGGCCATGAGGGTTGTGTGCCTGGTGAAGAACAAACAGCCGCTGGTGAGCACCCTATGCCTCGTTTCACACGCACACGCTTTCACTCAACCATTTACACATGCAACAATGGCTCAACAAGCACAACTGCCTTCTGCTTTCATGCATAAGATCAATTGCATGCATTTTCTAATGTTGATTTTTCTTAGTCCATGCCACGGCCTGCTTCTGTGAGACCTTTGCACTGAGGTTGTTAAAAATCTCGAATCTTGTAACAAAAGGTGCTCTCAAGGATTGTGAGAATTTCCTATTTCCAATTTAATTGAATTGGCATCATGGTTTTATCTTTTTAGCCATTTGATATTGGAGTCCAGTCCAGTCATTCAGTATTTATAGAGCACTGAACATAGTTGGTTTTGATTCGGCAGTTATTAATGACATTAGTGAGTATTTGCAGAAGTTGGTTGTTAGATTTTGCTGAAGTATCGTATGTAAAACTGCTGTCCTCCCGGGATTTTAGGAGTGGAACACGTATGGGTCTAGTCTTGCTGGTCTTGAATCAGCTCTGAGGTCCAGTTGGGAGGTGTCATAAGGCCTGGGCCGATCAGGACTTAGTTTGTGATTGGCAGGTCAGAGCTCCTGATGTAACCCAATCACTGTCTCTCTTGCGCAAGAGGAGTGCAGGAGGGGTGACCCGCAGCCGCTGGGAGAAGCTGCGGCAGCTCACTAAAGAGAGGCTGTCGCCGGGCAGGAGGGCGGGGTCTCTGGATCAAGTGACCAGGGGGGCGACGGCGGCCCGTAGGGGCAGCTACTTGTCGCCCGAGCACCTGTGTGCCCCGCTCACTGCCAAGCCCCGCCCACTGCCCCACCCTTACACCCTCTACACTCCTGCCAGCGGGGGTTGTAAAATGTGTCCGCAGAGCAATGCATTGTGGGAAGACGGGCTTTACCACTCCGCCCCGTCTGTCTGCAGCTCTGTGCTGATGGGTAAGATCCTTCTTCGGTGGAAGTGCTTTTCCGTGACATCCCTTTCTTTGAAAACTTCCCAAACAGTGTTATTTATTACAATCCCCTGTAAATTCTCACATTGTACGTCTGTGTTTCTCCTCGTCTGTTTGGTCTTCCATCCTCCGCTAATGTGTTATGACTTTAATTTGATCATGACTTGTTCACAGCTTTTTAATTGTAAAGTGCAGCTGGAGTAGTTGGCTTTCTGGTAACGCAAAGGTAACATTAGCTGCGAACTGTGAAGATGCACATTCACATTTTATTACTTTATTTAGGCCCACATGCATAAAATGCATTATAGAGGGTGTTTACCCACTACAGTCAGAACGTTAGAAAACAGAGTTTGCCTGTGGTGTCTTGATTTCTAAACATTAAAAACAGAACATGGGGTGATTCGAACTTGAATAGATTATTCAAAATGTCAATTAATATCCTACTGTTACATCTGCATACTTCTGTTTCAACATATTTATTGTTACAGAGTATAATTTTATAGGTACCATAGGCTAATGATCTCTGTACAGTGTCGCTCTGCTTTGAGTCCTAATTTGCTACATTTTCTTTCATTTACATTCCTCTCTCTATTCTAATTTCTGCAATTTGGACATATAAATATCGAGTTAGTCAATATGTCATGTGAATCAGCAGATCATTGGCTTTCTGCTGGACTCTAGAGTATGGTTGTTGAAGCAAACTTGAATATTTTTTTTTGACTAGCTGAGCTATTGTCATGATGCAGAGTCCGTCTGTCGCCCATTGTCCGTCTGTCGCCTTCTTCTCAAATGACTTTTTCTCAAATTCTACCTGGCAGATTTGGATCAGACTTGGAACAAATGTTCCTTTCATGACCCAGATCAAGTGTTTTTGTTTTTTGGGTTGATTTGGACTCTAGTATGGCTGCCCTAGTTTCCATTTGTTGACGCATTTTTGACTTCTTCTCCAGCTCCAGCTGTCAGATTTGGATCAGACGAGGTGTATTTGTTTGTCTCATGGCCCTGAGAAAGCGTTGTTTTTTCGGCTAGATTGAAATCCAATATGGCTACCCTGGTCTCTGATTGGCTAACGCGTTTTTGACTTCTCCAGTTGCACAAGTCAGATTTGGATTAGACTTGGTGCTTGTATTTGTCTCATGACCCTGACCAAATGTTATTCTTTGTCTCTATTTGGAATCCAATATGGCCGCCCTGGCCTTTGATTGGCTGATGCATTTTAAACAACTTCTCAAGCTCTGCAAGGCAGATTAGCATTAGTCATGGTGCAAATGTTTATCCAATGGGCCTGACCAAGTGTTTTTAATTTGGCTCAATTCAAAATCCATTGGGTGATGCATATTCGACTGCTTCTGCAGTTACAACAGCCAGATTTTGATCAGACAAGTTACAAATGTCTGTCTTATGATCCTGACTGAGTGTTCTAATTTTCAGATTGATGCAAGATCCAGTATGGCTTCCCCTAGCCTCTGATTAACTGGCACATTTTTACTTTTTGCCACTCGGTAGATTTAGATCAAACATGTTACAAATGTTCACCATCTAAGCCCTGACCACGTGTTGCTATATATTGGGTCAATTTAGAGTCCTGTTTGGCTCTCCTGGTATCTGATCGGCTGACACATTTTCAACCTCCTCTGAAGTACCATTGGGTACATGTAGATCAAACTTGCTACGAGTGTTCAAAGTCTGAGTCCAAACAAAGTTGGAATGTTTAAAAATCAATTTAGTAAAGAACTTTAATACTGATTTGCCAACCCACATTTTCTTATATTACAATGACCTTACACCTTGTTAATAGTGCAATTAGTACTACAAGTTTTAGTAGTTTAACATCACTTCAGTATGAACTGTGGATACTAACATGACTATGTCGGCATGTCGTAGAGTAGACTGATGTTTACTGTGTAGTACTGTATAATTGAAAAGAATTTTAATGATGCCAAAATAGATGAACAGTAAGGCTCTTTTTTAATTCCTGTTAAGGTTTTAAATGAACATTTGTATTTTTTGGGACTTAAAACGAAGTCTGGCATTTCTGACCGATGTATTATTAGATAAATAAACTTGTTCCTGTATCTACACATTTACAGTGCCGTGAAAAAGTATTTGCCCCCTTCCTGATTTCTTTTTTTTTTTTTTTGCATATTTGTCACATTTAAATGTTTCAGATCATCAAACAAATTTTAATATTAGACAACAATAACCCGAGTAAATACAAAATGCAGTTTTTAAATGATGATTTCATTCATTGAGGGAAAAAGTTATCCAAACCTACCTGGCCCTATATGAAAAAGTAATTGCCCCTCTAAACCCAATAACTGGTTATGCCACCCTCAGCGACAACAACTTCAGTCAAGCGATTGCGATAACTGGCAATGAGTCTTTCACATCGCTGTGGAGGAATTTTGGCCCACTCTTCTTTGCAGAATTGTTTTAATTCAGCCTCATTGGAGGTTTTTCTCGCATGAACGGCTTGTTTAAGGTCATGGCACAGCATCTCAATTGGATTTAAGTCCGGACTTTGACTAGGCCACTCCAAAACCTTCATTTTGTTTTTTTTTAAGCCATTCAGTGGTGGACTTGCTGGTGTGTTTTGGATCATTGTCCTGCTGCATAACCCAAGTGTGCTTGGGCAGCCCCAGACCATCACACTACCACCACCATGTTTGACTGTTGGTATGATGTTCTTTTCATGAAATGCTGTGTTAGTTTTGCGCCAGATGTAATGGGACGCACACCTTCCAAAAAGTTCAACTTTTGTCTCGTCAGTCCACAGAATATTTTCCCAAAAGTCTTGGGGATCATCAAGATGTTTTTTGGTAAATATGAGATGAGCCTTTGCGTTCTTCTTGGTCAGCAGTGGTTTTTTGCTTGGAATTCTCCCATGGATGCCATTTTTGCCCAGTCTTTCTTATCGTTGAATCATGAACACTGACTTTAACTGAGGCAAGTGAGGCCTGTAGTTCTTTAGATGTTGTTCGGGGTTCTTCTGTGACCTCCTGGATGAGTCGTCGATACGCTACGATAGCAATTTTGGTAGATTGGCCACTCCTGGGAAGGTTCACCACTGTTCCTAGTTTTCTCTATTTGTGGATAATGGCTCTCACCATTGTTCGCTGGAGTCCCAAAGCCTTAGGAATGGCTTTGTAATCCTTTCCAGACTGATAGATGTCAATGACTTTGTTGCTCATCTGTTCCTGAATTTCTTTACATCGCAGCATGATGTGTTGCTTTTTGAGATCTTTTAGCCAACTTCACTTTGTCAGACAGGTTCTTTTTAAGTGATTTCTTTATTCAACAGGTCTGGCAGTAATCCGGTCTGGGTGTGGCTAGTGAAATTGAACTAAAAAAATGTGGTTGATCACAGTTAATTCATGATTTAACACGGGGGGGCTATTACTTTTTCACATAGGGTCAGGTAGGTTTGGATAGCTTTTTTCCCTTAATAGATGAAATCATTATTTAAAAGCTGCATTTTGTATTTATTCGGGTTATCTTTGTCTAATAGTAAAATTTGTTTGATGATCTGAAACATTTAAGTGTGACAAATATGCAAAAAAAAAAAAAAAATCAGGAAGGGGGCAAATACTTTTTCACAGCACTGTATATGTACATCCACAAAGTACTCTTGTGCCCTGTGGATATCGTCTTAAATGTCGCCACATCTCCCATGATCAAAAGTAGGCCACCTGAAACTTCGGGTACAGGCTGAAAGCTTAAGCTCTTCCAGCTTGTGTGTGTGTGTTCTGCTAGCTAGGGGAGCCACTGCCTCTTATGTGAAAAATAACATTACAGCTAACTTATAAAGATGTGTCAACAGCCAACTAAGTTCGTTAAGACTAAACATAACATTAGTTTGCCGTCTATTAAAGAATTTGATGAAAAAGTAGTGGTCAGTCCGTGACTGAATGAGTATTCCAACCCAAACGGTTTGTTTTTAGCAGTCGTAGCTCATATTTCGTCAGCTAACCTATGATTTTTATGTTGTATTATTAGTAGCCCCTACTATTCGTCATAAAGTGCTGAAAAAGTAATATACTGTTTTTCATAAAGTATAAACACATTCAACTGAGATTTCATCATTTGGAGCTCTCTATTTAGCGCAAAGACCACTTTTTTAGCAGTCAACATTGACTCCAGTTCTTTAAATTCTCCCTACATATCTAATACTTAAACCTTGATGACTTCTGATCTGGAGAGGTTTGAGACATGAGGTCTGCACTGCTGAATTTATTATTTAGCCTCTTTCAATTTAAAATATTTAATTTAACCATAAAGAGGGAATCAAACATATGGGTAAACACCCAACATTATACTGGACCCCAAATATACTGTAATTTTGGTTTATGGCAGTGCAACACATACTGTACCTGCGTGTACACACAGACACACATACGCATGTTCATTCACTCAGGCAAGCAAACGAAGAGCTAATTTAATAGAAGTTTGTTTGAGCCCATTATACTAAATGTAGTTCATTTAATAATGTAATTCCTTCCCTTTTGCTTATTGGCCCATTAACATCCCTGCTTCTTTTTTCTAACCCGGAGATCACGGCGAGGAAACTGACAGTGGGGAAGAAAATGGCTGCCCGCTGTCGCCGCTACCCCACAGGAAGCTCCCATACCAGCCCTTCAGTGTGGGCTCCCCCTATTTCCCTACCTGCTACCCCAGCCTGGGGGTGTATTCTCCAGCATGTGGCCCCGCAGAGCCCCTAGGGTATGGGCAACACGCCCACACGGCCCCCTCCAGCCCCATGAACCCGAGGCGGGGTCCCCCCCACCACCCTAGCCAGAGGCAGGAGAGTCTGGACGAGCTGTGCTCGACGGTCCACACGGCCGCCAGCACCATGGAGCGCAGCTCAGACGATGTGAGGCTGCTGGGACAGAAGATGGCCGCCGCCACGGAGATGATGTCGGAGAGCGTTCAGGAGAACGCCCAGGCCCTGGGCCTGCTCATGGAGGTGGTGGATAAACTGCACGGCCTCATTGTTGCTGGCCGCTCCCCCCCGTATGGCTGCCCGTCCGAAACTCCCCCCTCCTACCGCCGTCAAGGCCACGCCCACTTCCTGTCCTCCTCTTCCTCGTCTTCATCTGGCTCGTTCTGCATCTACCCGGATGGCCTCCCAACCTTCTCACCAAGTCGGGCCTCCCGGCCACACTCTGGCCAGGCCTCGCCTAAAAACATGCCCAAAAAAGGGGTTTCGCTTTCTGGATCCCCTCTCCGACACGCCAACCCCCCCTCCTATGTCCCCAACGGCATGCTGGGAGCCACACCGGTCACCAACCACAGCAGGATGGCCTGCTTCTTTGGCAAGAAAGAAAAGAAGAAGAAGAAAAAATAAGCCCTGCTCCTGTTCCCCTCTCTCCACTCTCCTTCTCCTTTACAGCCTTCATCAGTTTCTCGTCCTCTGGAAGAAACAACTCTTTTTCTCTGCAAAGAGTCTGTAATAATACAGATTATTTCTAAAAAATGCACTATGATTTCTGAGATTGCTCAGATTGAGTGGACCTGGTTCGTGTGTTCACTTGTGTGCACTTGAAACTACTGCAGTAAGACCAAAAAAAACACCAGTTGTGCTTTCAGTCCTGGAACATTATGCCACAAAGTGTTCACATGTTGTAGCTGAGAGGAATTGTGGACTGAGAAAGTCACATTCGATCGGGGTCTCTGTCAGGTAGTGTTTTTTATTTTAGTTACTGTGCTGTATATTGTATGATGGTCAATGCCATTACATTGATCCAGAACTCAGACTCATGTTCCATGGACTGGTTGTGATTAATTTACACAATTCACTGATTCACTGGCAATATATGGCAGCAATTAATGTTGTCCAATTTGATGTTGTGGTTGACAAGCTCAGAGCCTCAGTTTCAGAAACATTGATGATGCCGTCATTCCTGTTAAGGCATATTATTTCCTTTGTAGTCCTCCATATCAGATAATCTGAGAGGAACAGAAGTGCAACATGAGTTTGGGTTTATAAAATCGCTCACCTTTCTTACAGAATGGCCTGTCCTAGCTTATCCATACATGTTCCTCCTCCTACGCCTCAAGTCATTTGCCAAGCTGTGGTCATGTGATCATTTCCCCATTGGTGGATGTACCATGGTGCATCCATCTGCTTTCCATTCCACTGCATCTCTCCACTTTTCCTCATTGAAGTCCCTCCATCCTTCAACCTGTTGCCAGCCATCTGGCTGCCAGCAGTTGTATCTATTACCTTTTTGGACCAGTACTGGCTGGTCAGTCAAAATTAGAGGAGGCACTAAAACTTCCTTTGAACTAATAAGTCGTCTTGACCTGTTCTCAATCATTATCCTTGATCAACAAGTTTTCCAATGATTGGAAAAAGCCATCAGCAGTTATTAACCGCACAGCTTCCTTCTTAATGCAATTCTGTGGCAATTAAATAGCAAATTCATGAGCGTATCCTGCCTGTAAATGCGGGATATCTACCTTACTTTTTAAGACTGCTTAAATTACAACAAAGAAAACAAAGATCGGTAACAAGTATCCACAACTGAATTACACAGATTGCAAGGTCATTTTGCATCAAAATTCTGGAAGCAACCTGTCCTAGCCTTCCCTCTCCTGTCTTATTTCACTGGGCCTATTTTGCAACCTCAGTCATCTTCCCATCATCCATCTCTCCTGAATTCCATTCTCTCATTCAGAAAGAACTTACAATCTGCACACCCATCCATTTCTTTCCTGGCGTGTCTTCTTCACGATTTGTCCTCTGGATCAAACGTCTGCCTTTTCTGCTCAGACAAGATGGCTGCTTTTGTGTCTGGCATAATGAGGAAGTGGATCTTTTTTTTTTTTTTTTTAAAGAAAAACTCTCTAAACAATGACTGCCTTGTTTGGTGCTTGCAAGTCCTTTTCCATTTCAGAAAAGATGTTTTCATGATTTGATGCCATTGACTGCCATTCTTTCATTCGCTTTCTCTCCTGAATCATTGCATCTGTATGCATGTTTGTTTAATCTCATACTGTGGTTTGGTGCTTTTTTCCTTGTTACTAATAATTCAGAACCAATCCCACTATGTTTTAGGCGTTCGATTTGTTTTATGTCTTTTGTATACATTTTACTGCAACTCTGTGTATGAACGCAAGTAATTCTCCATCCGGCATATTTGTTACTCCCTTCTTCCACCTCGCATTTACATATTTCTCTGATTGGCCAGCCAGCCTCAAAATTACCGATGGCTGTGTTTCATTGCACAGAAAAGCATATTTTGCTTGAAACTTCTGTTGTTTGTGTGTTTTGTCAGGGAGCGACAATAAGACGAAATGAGGTAACGGGTGAAATCTTCATAGCCAGAGTGATACACGGGGGCCTGGCAGATCGCAGTGGTGAGCCAGTCTCTTTACGGCCTTTAAAAATTTATTGAAACAATAAATTGTCTCTTATAACAGCAGGAATGCATGTGATCAGAGAAATATATGTGTTTGTGTGAGTGTGGCCTTGTATTGCTACACTTGTGACGACCAACTCTTGAGAAATTATAAATGTTCTGAGGACATTTTGGTCGGTCCTTGCTGAGGATTACAGAGGATTGGTTAAATTTATGGTTACCATTACAGTCAGGGTGGGATTAAGGTTAGGGTTAGGGCAAGGGTTAGCATAATTTGACTATGGCTATGGTTAGGGTCCAGGTAAGAGAGTACAGAATGAATGCAAGTTAATTCAATGCCCTCCCAAGTGTGGCTGTTCAAACAAGTGTATGAGTGTGTGTGTGTGTGTGTGTGTGTGTGATTGTGTTTGTGCGGGGTGTGTGTGAGTGCATGCAAGTGTGTGCGTATGTGTCTGTGAAAACCTGTAAATGTGTCTGAGTGCGCTTGTGTGCACATTCTAATGTATAGTGTATAATGTGTTTGTGGATGTGTATCTGGCAGGATTGCTTTATGCGGGGGACAGGCTTGTGGAGGTGAACGGTCTGTCTGTGGAGGGGCTGGAGCCAGAACAGATCATTCAGGTCCTGGTGAGTTTCCCACAATGCATCACCAGCCTTCATCACTCACTTCACCACTTCCTCTCTCCTTAAAGCACTCTGATTTAAACTCACATGCAGAACAAACCCTGAGTAATCAGTTCACATCAGAATCAAATTATGTCACAAAAATGGATATTAAATTGTGTGACTGCTGCATTTTCAAGGATTTTTTTCCATAATTAGTAAATGCCAAGCAGAAACTGAACACAAGGTAGCCATGTTTGTTCTAATCTAGGGTGTCCACCCTCCTGTGGATAGTGTGGAAAAGTCAAAAGAGATTATGCATTAAAAGCATCAACCTGATCCAAAAATACAGATTCAATTAAAATCCAAATGGTGAGGTAGGGCTTTGGATGTGTCAATTATGACCATGCGCCAGGGATGGGTAACTCCAGTCCTAGTGGGCCATAGCTTCGCCATGCTTTTGTGGTCTCTTTTCAATCAGTGGGCAAATAATGCCTGCAAAATAAGATGTGTGGACTCATTAGCCAATGATGATTACAATCAGAGAAGGCTCAGAGAAGAGAAAAACCACTTAAAACATTTTGAGTAGAAAAGTTCGTAATGCTAGAGATGGTGGCTGTATGACATATTCCGCCTCTACCCTGGAAAAGGTAATTGTCTGCTTTATACAGCTGAACCGGGAAACATATCTAGCCAACCATGTTGTTACGTTGACGTAAGCACAGAGTTCAGACTCATGACAGTTTCTACCCTCATTGTTTCATCTGATGTAGCGGCTTTTTGTTCAACTGCTCTAGGGGAGTCAGCCCATTGTATGTGTATCATTCAGTTCAGTGGCATGAGTTGACAGCATCAGGACGCTGTGAACGGAGTTGGTGTTGTGAAACATTGAGCGCACGTAGTAGAAGTATAACCTGTGCAGAAAAAATGCATTTTAGACTATTTTTAGGCAAAGTCATTAAACTTTTTAAGCGATTTTTATCAGATTTGACTGGTGATTCTGTTCATGTAGTTTATATGTACCAGTAACCAATGAAAGTGAGGTTATGCCTCGTCTCGTTAGCCTGTAATAACTTCCTGGGTGGTTGCCAAGATGGCTTCTGAGTGGTGAGACTTGCCTATGAAGACTTAACTACAATTAATCACTCATACAAAAATGCACCTACAACCAGCAGATACTGTGGCCCTCCTCGACCGGAGTTGGCATTCCTGTCTCATACTGACAATGGTGATCAGAGACTGGTGTTTCCGCAATCACAGCAATACTCAATGTATCATCATAAGTGGAAAAAAGATATTACTATGCAAGTGAAACGACACACTGATGCTAATTTTTACCCACCCAGTTGAGCTGCGGGTGTATATTTTGACTCTCTTCACAAATTTACTTTCTGTGCTCCGTTTACAGGCACAGTCCCATGGGACCATCGTGTTTAAGGTGGTCCCCATCTCAGACCGGCCCATCAACAACCAAACTACGGTGAGCAAAGCTCATAATTCCTTAAGATTCATAGTATGCATTCTGATAGTAATCCTGTGCTCTGGATCTTGTCCAGTGTTACTGTAGTCCATGCTGTCTCAGATTTATGCAAACGCACGTTGGGGGGAAATTTTTTTTGTTAACAAATTTCCAAAATGTTTCCTGAAAGTATGTTACTCGAATGTGCAGTGCAACAATATTTTGTGTGGTCACAAGTTCTTAACTTGTGAACTTAAAAGTCTGATGTTCCTGGCCTGAGGTGCAATATATCGTGAGCCAATGGTGTTCGTTCCTGTATAAATGCTTTATTGCATCATTTTTGAGCATGTGGTGGGATCCTTAGCAATATGTTTCATGTTTTTTACCTTGTTTCTACTATCTGTATTTAAAACTTAAATTCATTACCACCCCTGATTTGAACATTATTTGGTTTTTTAATGGATAGTTGCGGAGTTACCTTGGCAATTTTGCTAGCACCGTAAAAGCTATAACAGGTTAGTGTGCTTACACTCTGCGGTTCAACCCTCAAACTAAAAATGTTGTTACTGCATGGGATAGGGGTGATTTTTTTTCTATAGCTACCTGGTAATTGCTATGACTATGAAACTTTGGGGCTTGTAAAGCCTGGGATTCAAATCTTCCTTTGGACTTGGCAAGTCTCTTACACGTTCCATACTGGCTGTATCCGAAGGCCTCCTAACTCCTGCGCCCTTGGAATATGTTCTGTCTACTAATTATACTGCCAATTACCTGAGGTGGAAAATCTAGTGGTCAAAAGGGAAGAGTCCTGCCATCTTTTTCTTCCATCCATGAGCACATCCTGCCGATTTTTCTGATTGGTTCCACCTCCTGGTTGCAGAATCATGCTAAATGACAAATCCGGGTGACTGGAAATAAATACTGGGATGGATTTTTACTTTCTGAACCTTGATTTTCCACCTCTGCCAAATACTCTCTACACACAAAAATATTGGTCTGTTTATTGCAACAGTAGGTGCACTGGATTAAAACTGTTTTTAGAGATGAAGAGTTGGACCTATCTTTGAGTCCAATCACTGTTAGAAAGATCATTGAAGGAAAGGCGGTTGCTTTTTATTACAAGGGGGGGGACACCTTATGACACATCCAATGCACTGCTTTAAAATAATATGAAGAAAAACTCCAACAGACTGTATAGTTCGTAGATTAGAGCATGACCGCACACAGTGGAACCATGTAGATAAGTACCATATTAATTGGTTATTGAAAGTATGTGGGTGGCTCGTGACTTTCTTTTCCAGTGTACTTACTGAGCTTCAGCAGATGTAAGCAAGCGGCTGTATCCTGCTTCCCCCCTCAGCTGTACGTGAGGGCGATGGCAGACTACTCCCCTCTTCAGGACCCCTCAATCCCCTGCGCCGAAGCTGGGATGAGCTTCCGCAAGGGAGACGTGCTGGAGGTGGTGGATCAGACAGACGCCCTCTGGTGGCAGGCCCGGAAACTGCCCAGCACATCCGGTTGCGCGGGACTCATCCCCTCCACCAGTCTGCTGAAGAGGTGAGGAGAGAGCTGCATCCCTGCTGCTCTGTCTCCAATGAATGCACTGTGTCACAGTTGTGTTTTTTAATTGGAGAAAGCGGGGAAATTTAAGTTAACAAAGTAAAGATTAATTTATAGGCCTATTTCACTTGTCCGGCAGTTTGTCAAGGTTCAGGTATAATTCATGAAGCAATTTTCTGACTTTTTGTTCTGCCTGGATGCTGAGCTACTGATATTTCGGCTAGTCTTGCACAGCCGAGCAGCGTCGAGCAGCTGAACATTTTCGACGCTTGGTTAAAACTGTGGCTGGTTTGTGATGTTCAATCTTCACAATCGCATACAACTAACTACAGATACGCAAGAAGTATATTTTGAAACTTTGTTCACTCAGGGTTGTCTAGTTCAGCTTCTTCCAAAGCAGAATTTTGGCTTGAAACTTCCCTCCAGTATGTTTGCTTTGCTAATTATTAGCACAATTCTTCAGCTAGGAGGTAGAACTAAATAGCAAAATCAGCTGGTTGAGTTCATGGGTGATGGAAACGCAGGGAAGGACTTTTACTTTCTGACCACAGAACTTCACATATCTATAAATAAATACTTGCAAAATCACTAGAGAGCCCACAGCTAAAGTTTTCACACAAATGCTCGTGTCAAATACTGAGGAGCGACTGCACTGATAGTTTGACAAATGCGTTTTGATTTTGGAGCGTGTCCCTGTGTTTGCATCTGTGTTTGTGTATGTATTAGTGTCCGGCCGTGTAAGTGTTTGTGTGCGCATGGATGTACATGTCTCGGCATGTTTGTGCGGCTGATGATTTTTGTGCTCGACCATGTCGTCTCTCCCTGGTTCCCTCTCGCTGAAGGAAACAGAGGGAGTTCTGGTGGTCCCAACCTTTCTCATCTCTCACCTGCATCAACACCTGTGAGTGGAAATTCCTTGCCAAAACATCTTGTTACCTAATTATTTATGTGCCTGTCATTGGACCTCTTACCTAAAACTCCTTCCTTTTCCCAGTAATATCCTAATACAGGTAATGTTCAAAAACAGCCAGTAAAGCGAGTTCTGACCTAATCTGTGATCTCTGGCACTCTATTTTGTATATGCAGTGTCTATCTGTGATAATTCAGTTTCATATTTCTTGCAGTGTGTTATTTGAGGATCAATTATACTAATTCCCATTCATCATTATGAAACATGCTGGGATTAAAATGCAGATTTTAGTGTCATTTACAACTTTTCATTCCTTTGACTAAAACAGCCATATGGTTCTGAAATTTGCACCCAACAGATTGTAGAGGTTCTCATGAATGTGTCCTTCTTGTGTGTTGCTTCGTCTCGATTATCCTGTTCAAATTTGCCTCCAATTAGCTTATTTTACTTCTCTTGCAGGGAAATGATCAGGTTAACTTAAACAGTGATCTGTGAAATGAGTAATCCTTCTTGATTTTTCACCATTCATGTCTACACTTGTGCGATTTGAAGTTATTTACAGAAGTTAAAGCTGCCTATATTGCTCAACATAAACTAAAACATATGACCAGTAGTATGCTTATGGTACATGTTAAGCATTCTCTCTGAGTTTTTAGGGTTAAAGTTTAGTTCCCAACCAATTATATTATGCTGTTGCTTTGGAACTCCCTGTGCTCAGCTCAATAGCTCATTTAGCTTAGAACTTAGCATATATAGGTTTGCAGTTCATCACACATTGCAAACGCTCTTTTGTGTTTCTCTGTTCTCTGCGTTTCCTAAGTGAGCACAGTGGATGAAGGTGAGTGTGTGACTGCATCACTGTTTGTAAATGAGCATTCTGGGATAACACTCTAATGCTGCATCGGTGTAAAGTCTCACTTCATTTTGTGTAATTGGACGTTATCTGTGTACTCCATTTCAGAAGACGACATGATGGCTATCGATGAGAAATGCGTTGAGACTGGTTAGTGTCCTCAAAGTCCTCAAATTGCAGAATCATTGAATCAAAAGTCATTCTTTTTAATTTTTACTTTGTTGTGTTTTACTTTTTATGCAGATGAGGAAACCTTTGAATCTGGTAGGTAAGTCTTTAATGTAGAGCTCTGGTGCAGATACTTACAGGGGGGTTTCAAACATACTGTTGCTAGCTTGCATATTAATTTAAAGGCATATCACTATATAAATTGATAGTCTACTCATTACAGCAATCCTTTCCATGTTTTCATCGATCGGGTAATGTCCATGAGAGTGGTGTTGGCTATCATTTGAAGAAATATTGACTTGGGGAATATGATCTTCTGAGTATGATTGTCTCAGTTTAATTTGAAATGGTGGAAGATAGTCGACCTAACAGGAGTACATTATACTGCTATTACCGTGGGTCCCGTAAGATAAAATGATATTCTACATATTCTAAGAATTTGATTCCCTCATTTGAATCATATCTTTTTTTGTCACTGTCACTAAATTATGCTTTGGCGATCAAGAGGAGCTCAGAGAAGGTTAGCAGATACTCTTATTTCTTTCTCTCTCTCAGGTTGACCTACTCATTTTGCCTGTTTAATTGTATTTCCCTTCCTCTCTCTAGTGTCTATTTAGCCGAGATTGTATACTTTTGGTTCCAGACATTTTTTCAGGATCCTTATTAATTATTAGATTCCTATCTATTAGCATGAATGGTGTTATGTTTTAGTGAATATAATTCTGTCTCTTTCTGCCTTCATGCTATGACAGAAGAGGATGAATTCAGCAACTCTGAAGGCATCTACCTTGGTACAGTATTCTGTTAAAGTGCCTATTGTGCACTGGAAATACTGACATGTTTTAGTCAGCTGATGTGTTAAATTCCACTTCTGTAGTTAAATGGTCACATCCATTCTTCCTGACTTATAATAATAATAATAATAATTATTATTATTATTTTTTTGATTGATTGGTTTGCCGATTGAGTGGCATTAGGGTTAAATTTACCACAGTCTGATACTGTGATTGATTGATTGATTGATTGGTTTGTTTGTTGATGGCTTGGCAGCGGGGTTTCGGCACAGTCTGAGGCTGTGCAGGAAGAGGTCTCACAGTACTACCCAGCAGCCCTGCTCCTCCCTCAGCTCCCGCAGCTGCTACAGCGCCCTCTGCAGCCCTTATGAGGAGGTGGTGCGCTACCAGCGCCACCCGCAGGACATCTCCCGTCTCATTGTCCTCCTGGGTGAGACTGCAGTCCTCCTGACTGCTGTGCTCTGTGTGTGTGTGTGTGTGTGTGTGTGTGTGAGGGGGAGAGAGAGAGACAGAGAGCAAGTGTGCGTGTGCATGTGCATGCATATGTTGTGTGTGTGTGTGTGTGTGTGTGTGTGTGTGTGTGTGCGTGAGAGAGAGAGAGCGAAAGTGTGTGTGTGCAGGAGGATATGTATGTGCAAGAAAGTGTTTATGCATGTATATGCAAGAGTGTGTGTGTGTGTGTGTGTGTGTGTGTGTGTGAAATGACCTGAATTGAGTATGTCCCTTTCTCAGGCCCTTCTGGGGTGGGAGTGAATGAGCTACGGAGAAGACTGATTGAAATCGACCCCCATACCTTCTCTGGGGCAGTGCCACGTACGTACCCCTGTAACCCTGAACACCTGTGACCCCATAACCCTCTACACCTGTGACCCCATAACCCTCTACACCTGTGACCCCATAACCCTGTACACCTGTGATTCTGTACAGCTCTACTCCTGTGCCCTGTAACTCCTGGTCCTGGGCTGCTTTTGGGGTCAAATGCACCAACACAGCAAGGCTCTGTTTGCATAGAATCAAAGTTTGAGGCATCTTTTTTGGTATTTATCTGGTGATTAATATATTTTCTCTCTGTCCTACTTTGTTTAATGTGCTATGCGCTCAGTCTACGGACCTGATGTGATTTTGGGAAGTGGGGATGAGTATTTGAGTTGGTTATTTTGGTGAATTGACTTGACACAGTATTTTGCTCTTCTGTGCTCTGTTCAAATATTATTCTGACACATTAGAAAAGAAGTTTTTTGAAATGATTTTTCCCCCTCAAAATTCTAAATCAGTGTTCTAGAAATCCACGGTAGTCACTTGCCAGTTGTGACTGTGACATCAGCATTACAATGCTCAGTTAAGAAATTCTAAGCATGTGCTCATTTGTGATCTTGAAGGGTTAGTGTCTCGCTCTCTCTGGTCCTTTCATTTCCAGACACAACACGGATGGCCAAAACCTATGAGGAGTCTGGGAGAGAATATCACTTCATTAATAAAGAGCTATTTGAGAACATGGTGTACAACCGCAGGTAGATCGTCCATCTTGACTCATTAAAAACAGCGTCTTTGTACTTGATGTAGCTTTTTTAGGCCTGACACTTGTGTATACCTACTTCACCTCATCTTGTGCACTTTTAGCAAATATGATGTACCTTATTTGCCCTTTGCATTCATACAATTTTGTACAATTTATTTTTGTTTTCACCTCAGTTTAATATATCCAGACCTGATTCCGAATAAGTATTTTGCACAGGGGTGTAATTACAGTGTCCAGTCTAGGACTTGAACCTGTAATCTTGAGGGTAATGCATGTTTCCCGGATCACCAACCTTCAGTTTCACTCTAGAAGCTAACTTTTCAAGCAATTCATGGGCTATTTTCTGTAATATCTAGTATTTTATGTAATTTGGTATGGTTAAACCTGCTGAGCCAATTTTAATTTTTGAATTCAGGTTTGTGGAATACGGCGAGTACAAAGGCAACATGTATGGCACCAGTATTGATGCAGTCAAGGAGGTCCTGGACAGTGGAAAGATCTGTGTGATCGACATTGAGCCACATGTGAGTCGTGAACATGAGACTTACTCAGTGTTTGTGAGGACAGACTTTTACATGGTTTACTTGGACACAGACTCATGCATCATTTGTAAAGGCACAGACATACACATGTATTTTAAGCAATCAGACGGCAGAATGTTCCAGAAGGCAAGAAAGCAGAAAGACCATATTTGGAAGATATTTCCTGTGATGAAGGTATAAAAACTGGGTGTGAAGAGTAGGAGGGGAGTTCTTCTCGCGCAAAAAGAACTCTGCTTTATATTCATCAACATGCCACAATAAAGCCTAATTTTCTGAAGAATCTGTCTCTCTCCAATTGCTTGAGGATGGGGGAACCTCATAATATGAAAATATGTCTGAATGAAAACCACAACAACTGTGCTTACAGGCCATTCAGTCGGTGAGGACTCAGAAGCTAAAGGCCTACGTCATCTTTGTGAAGCCTCCCAGCAGTGCCCGTTTGAAGCAGACCAGAAGGAACGCTCAACTGATCACCGATTACTATGTCAACCGCCCTTTCACAGTGAGCCTGGCTACTGCTTAAAAACCGATGCATGTAGATGTATTGCTGGGACTCTGGTTTCCTTACATCACATTTAACAAACACTGTGAAGTGCGACATAGCGCATCAGTTGGCACGACAGTATTGAAAATCTTACCGGGAAGTGACTAGGGCTGTCCCGACCGATTAATCGCGACTATTTTAAGCGAAATAAAAGTAACTGCCACTATGAGGAAGACAGACGTGCTTGCTTATTACCTTTTCTATGACACATACCCACGCGGTCATTTGAAATGCTTTCGAAGAAAACTGTGATTTGAAGTCCGCTAATTAAGATAGGTTGGACAGCCTCCATAAGGTTGGCAAATTGGTTGCCTTAAACCAATTCCCGTCTACTTTTGCCTAACTTGCAATCAAGCCCTTATAGGCCAACTGACCAATCAAAACCAAAATGTGGCCTATAATGATAAAGAAGAGATAATGAGAAGCAGACAGAGTAACCAGGCTTTGTTAATAATCTGAATAAATAGCAGACCTCTGAATTCCACCTCTCGGGTTCCTACATATCATTAAAAAGATTTCTTAAAAATAAAATCAATTTAAGATGGTCCTGGTTTTTAAGCGTTTCAAAACATACCCGAAGTGGAAAACATTTTGTGAAGCATATCGAACGTGAAAGTGAGAGAGAATATGTTTGCATAGCACGCAATAGTCAACTGCACCGAAGATTTGGCAATACACGTTCAGGAGAATCTGCCGCAAATTTGTGGTATTTTTTTATTGGATAATTGAACGAGAGTAATTTAAAATAATATAACTCGTAGCACTTGATTTTATTTACTTTTGAGCGTCTGAATAACCGACAGTGAAGGTGGAAAACATTTTGTTTAAGCATATAGAACACATTTAAATTGTTAACGCATTTGCACGCAGGCCACGGAATGCAAAATTAGAAATAATCTAGCAAACACATTTAGGCAAATCTGTTGTGTTTCATGGTTATTTAAATTTCAAAATGTGACAAACAAAAATGATATCTAAATAAATCAGACAGTCTACCAATTTAAATCGTTAGCCTAATTGAGCGAATCAACTGTTTGATTGCAAATTGAGCAAAAAGTAATTGGGAAGGGGTGAAAAGCAATTGTCGGGTAGAGGATGATGACTTTGCAGACCTTAACTTTGCGTTGTTCAGCACATAATTTGCCAGAATATGTTGGCTAGATTAGCCTATTTCTAGTTTTCGTTTGGCGCTTTTAGCATCCTTAACAATTAACATGTCCTGTTCGATAAGCTACGCTTAAACACAATGTTTTCCACCTTCACTGTAAGCTGTTTAGTCGCTCAAAAGTAACCAAAATCAAGAGCCATGGCTTGCTTTTTCAAATTAATCTTAATCAATGATCAAATAAAAAATGCCATAAATTTGCATTTGCCTGAATGTGTTGAAAAGTCTTCGCTGAATTTATCGTGCAATGCGAAAATAATTTCTCTCACTTTCATATTTCGATAAGCTTCACAAAAATGTTTTCCCTTCGGGTATTTTGAAACGCTTAAAACCAGGACCATCTGAAAATGATCTTATTTTTAAGAAATCTTTTTAATAATATGTAAAATTGTCTGAATGGAATTCAGAGGTCTGCTATTTATTCAGATTATTAACACGGCAGCCTGGTTAGGTCTGTCTGCTTCTCATTATCTCTTCTTCATCAATATAGGCCACATTTTGGTTTTGATTGGTCAGTTGGCTGAATAAATGGCTTGTTTGCAATTTAGGCAAAGTAGACGGGAATTGATTTAAGGTAAGCTAATTATGCCAAGGAGATGGAGGCTGTCCAACCTCGCTGGTAATTAGCGGACTTCAAATAGTTTTATTTCCCGGAAGCATTTCAAATGACCGTATTAGGTACAAATAGAAAAGGTAATAAGCAAGCACGTCTGTCTGCCTCATAGTGGCAGTTACTTTTATTTCGCTTAAAATAGTCGCGATTAATCGATCGGGACAGCCCTAGAAGTGACATCTTAAGTGACAGACGTGACCACGCACTGCAGCCAGGACTTGGACCATGTAGCGTAACCTGTTGAACAAATGCAACGATAGAGCAATCTGTGCTGATAATATAAAGTTAGTGTCATGAAAAACAAGTATTGTTCCCATAAACTTTAAATGTAACTAAACTAATTAGAAGCTAGAAAGCTTGGCAGGGGGAAGAGGGAGGTAACAGACTGAGGAGGTGAGTCTCAAGACAGCACTTGAAGATGATCAGAGTCTCAGCTGTCATGGCCTCTTTGTAAAGCTAATTCCATTATGAGAGAACCAATACAGCCCACAGACATCTCTGAGAAACCACTGTCAGTAGAAGTGACAGTTCTAGTGTTTGCCTGGTTTAAAACATGTCGCCCTGTTTTTCTGGCCTGTCCTCGCTGCAGGAGGAAGAATTCCAGGAGATGGAGGACACAGCGAGGAAGATGGAGCACCAGTACAGCCAGTTCTTCGATCATATGATGGTGAACGACGACCTGCAGGAGACGTGCATGCAGCTGCTCGCT